>JBBPJS010000003.1:32671-45049 GCA_038088835.1 Singerocomus rubriflavus
AGATCTTTTGGGAGATGTTAAACATTTTGCAAAGATCTGAAGTGAAAGCTGAAATAAATTGTGGTTCTCAATCTGAAATGATGGAGGATGGGAGTCCATGAAGACACCATACATTATCCCTGAATAATTTAGCAAGATTGAAAGAAGAAATAGATTTAAAGCAAGGAACAAATATAACTTCTTTAGAGAAATGGTTGACAATGACACAGACAGAGTTGTTGCTGTTTAATTCTGGAAAACCAGAAACAAAATTGATAGAAATATCCTTTCAAGGAGTAGACACTATTGGAAGGGGCATAGGTTTAATGCCAGACATGTGTTGCTTTCCTTTGGAAATAGCACATGCTTGACATGAGCAAATATATTGCTTGATATCACCAGTGATACCAGGCCATGTGAAGTAATGAGTGATGAGATGTCTGGTATGACCTTCACCAGAATGTCCACCAATAAGGGAATCATGGCACAAGGTAATATACTGCACCCATAGTCCTTCTGGGACATAAATTTTGTTTTCTTTAGATCTGAAGACTTCTTCATCATATTCAAATGATAAGGGAATGTTATCAGAGCATGTTTTTGTGATGTTTTTTATTTGTTCTATAAAAGAAGAAGAAAGAGAAATGTTATGAGCAAAACTTGTGGGTGGAAGCACTGTTACATTGGTGTTTATTTTTTCAGCTGCTTCACTGTAGTCAGATCACCTAGAAAGAGTGTCTGCTTGACCATTTTGTGGGCCAGGTTTATAGGAGATTTGGAATTGAATTCCAGGAGAAAAGCATGCCATCTTGCCTGTCTAGCAGATAAGTTTTGAGGTTTTTTCCAGAATTCTAGGTTTTTATAATCTGTCCAAATCTCAAAAGATAGTAAACCTATCAAATAATGTTGCCATTCCTTTAGAGCTTGAATAATGGCTAAAAGTTCCTTGTTATATATAGGGTAATTGCATTTTTCTTTTGAGAACAAATGAGAATAGAAAGCACATGGATGCCACAAGTCATCTTCACATTTCTGTGATAGGACTATGCTGGTGGCAAGATTGAAAGCATTAGCTTTAATTCTCATAGGTTTTGAAATGTCTGGAAAGACAGGAAGTGGTGTGGAAGTGAACTGATGTTTAAGCTTATCAAAAGCTTGCTGCTGTGATTCTTCCCAGCAGAATTCAGTGTCTTTCTTTGTGAGACTCATTAAAGGTTTTGAGATCTCTGCAAAGTCCTGAATAAAGTGACAGTAGTAGTTGCACAATCCCAGAAATGATTGTACATCTTTGAGCTTCTTGGGGGTTGGCCATTTCAGAATGGCATCAACTTTTCCTTTCTGCATCTCTACTCCATCTTTAGAGACTACCATTCCTAGGAAGTCAACCTTTTTTTGTGAGAAATGACATTTAGAAGGTTTAGCATATAAGTCATTGTCTTGTAATCTTTGGAGAACTTCCTGAACTATATTTTCATGTTGTTTCTTGATCATCTTCTTAGTGAAGATGTTGATGTCATCTAAATAAATTAAAACTGTTGCCTACATATCTTCATATATATCATTCATTATTTGTTGGAAAGTTGCTGGGAAATTAGTCATTCTGAAATACATTACAAGAGGTTCATAGGTGCCCTTAGAGGTAACAAATGCTCCTTTCCATTCATTGCCTTTTTTGATCCTAATGTTATTGTATCCTTAGCAGAGATCCAAAGTGGTAAACATGTTGGCACCTTTAAGCTGATCAATAAGTGTGGAGATTAAAGGAAGAGGATAGGTATTTTTTATGGTGCCTTCATTCAGATATCAGTAATCCATTACCATACACTTCTTCCCATCATTTTTGGGAATGAAGAAGACAGGAGCCATCTGAGGAGATTTAGAAGAACAAATATAATCCTTCTTTAATTCTTTAGACAGAAAAGTGTAAACTTCTTCCTATTCTTGTTCTGATAATGGAATGACCCTTCCTTTTTTCAGGACAAAGTCTTCCTTGAGCTCTATAGCATAATCCCAAGGCTTCCTCTCAGGCATTCTTTTGGATTTTTTTTCTGAGAATATATCTAAAAAGTCATGGTAAGCTTCAGAAACTTGTTTTTCAAGCTCTTTTTGCTCTTTAATGGTCATTTGACACATCTGCTGAGCTAGCTGGGAATATAAATTACAATGGGATGTGCATTTAGGGAATGAAATAGTTTTTTCAAACCAATTGATATTAGGGTTGTGGTGAGCAAGCCAATTGTAATCAATAATTATGTGATGAGTACTCAAGGTTGATATCAAAGCATCCAATGCTTCAGTGTGTCCCTGGATAGTAATAAAGAGAGTGATATAGTGCAAGATGGAACCTTGAAGATTCTTGGATCCATTTGCATTGATCACATCTAAAGGTTTGGGCAGGAGTTGTATGGGTAATCTGTATTGTGCAACAACATATTGGTCAATGAATGTATTACAAGCCCCTGAGTTGAGTAAAGCCTTGAGCTCAACTAAACAGTCTGTGTTTTTGTATTTTACATTTATTTGACACAGGATATTGAATTCACCATGGTGAGAGAGAGAACTAGGGGGTTTATAAGTTATAGCACAAACTTTGACTTGCCTTAATAGGAAATTAAGCACACTATGTTTGAGATCTGGTGCCATGCTTGAATGAGATGCCCTAATGGATACACCAAAAGCAGTTTTGATTGCTGAGTCTAGCTCAGAGCTATCAAATACATTAGTAGAAATAGAAGAAGATAAGCTAGAAATGTCAGATGAAACAAAGAATGTAGGTAAAAGTCCTTGACCACTGGCACCCCTATTACCATTGGTCTTGTTTAGTTTAAAGAGATGTTATTAGCTGCTGCAGCATGTGCTTCAGCTGCAAATTTGTCTCTATAATATGCCTTGGCTTTATCAGTCATGTATACAGCATGGACACTCATGCTGGACTGGGTGGAAGGTTGGGAATATAAAGGACTAGCCTGTGGAACCTGGGCTTGTTGGAACATTTGCACTGAGTCTCTCATATCATAGAGTTGGGCACTGTGCCACCCATTCTCATCTGGTTCTTGAGAAAACTCTGTACCAACCATTTGGGTTGTTACATATTTTTGTTCCTCAGGGGGAGAGTGGTAAAAGGAAGGTTGTCCCCATTGGTCATACATAACCTGTTGCCTTACAAACTGTCTGGGATTTGTGGGATAGTTTGCATGTATGTGGCCAGATTTGCCACAACCATAACAGAAATGGGAAGGTGCAAATTGACTGTTAATAAGGGGAGCATGATTTATGGGAGTGGTTTGTTGGACACTGATGTTCATAGGAGCGCTATGACCTGGTTGAGTTCTGGTTGCAGTAAATCGAGGAGGTGGACCATGTGGAGCAGGATATAAAGAATTGGGAGACCAGAGATGGGGCTGTGGTCTTTATAAAAAGTGCTGAGGTGGTGCAGAAGATCTAGGTTGATAGGAGGCAAAATTGCCTTGTTCTTTGTATTCCTTCTCAAATGCCATTCCAACCTCCTGGATCTTTTTACACCATTCTTTCCAAGTTGCATTATGTTTCTACATGTTAACTTGGTGGTAAATAGGGCAGTCCACCAATCTCTTAAGCAAAATGAGGGCATAGTTGTCAGCTACTTTAGCTTTGTCTGCCAACATTTTAAACTGAGATAATCAGTCAAAGGTGTTGCACCCATTTTGTCTTAAATTTTCTAACTTTGTGAGCAACTCATGAGCTAGGGAGTTGATTCTAAAGTATTGGGCAATTTTGGCTTTAAAGGCATCCCAGTCTGGCCATGCAGCATCCCCTTTTCAGTTGGCTGTTGCATTACCATTAGCATCTAGTAGCCACTCCTTTTCACCTCTCATATAGTCTTTGATTTTGAGGTGTGTGAATAAAGAGGCATTGTCTCCTTCAAACCTTGACAAGACCACTATGGCATGGAGCTTGTTCAATCCCCACTGTTGCATATCTTGCCATACCTGAACTTTAGTAAGCCACAGGCATAGGTTTTCCTGTTTGCCATCCCAGTTTCCTAGATCAGCAATTTTCTTTGTGACATCTTTGTGATGTGACTAAGCATTAATATTTAAGGTTAATTGAATGAGATAATTGAGTATGTCAGTAAGTTGTTGGTTGGTAGACATATTTGGTAGCAGGGTGTTACAAATTTGTGTATGATATTACACAATACTTGCACTATGATTATGTGCTTGCATGCATGAGTGCACATGACTTCTTCTTTCCCTGATCATGTGACCTCTCTGTCCCTTCACATTAGTCATGCCTTTAACCCTTCACATTAATCACAATCACAGTTTCACCTCTTCACCTTCTTCACAACATCACACTGATCACATCTTCCATTCCTGATCACCTCCCCTTCTTAATATCCATCCTTACCCTTCAATCAGTATGATCACCAATCAAGATTACATCTCAATCATGAACCCTGCAAGATCCTAGATGAATCTCTGCCACAATCCCCCTTCCAGATCTTTCACATCTTGTGATCAATCTTCCCTCTTATACAAAACCCTGCATTCTCATCTCCACTTCTTCCATTCTGATAGATGAGTCTGCCTAACCTTTCACTCATGAACTAAACCCTTTACCCTATTAACCAATAGCAATAATCTTGTATACCCTAGATCCTAGTATACTGCATGGTCTGTGCACTTTCCTGTAACCTATAAGTAGAGGGGTTATGACAAGGGCTGTTCCCCCAGCCTAATTCACTTGTTAGTACCTCTCCTACCCTGCCTACTAAGGTTGTTATAACATCATACATTTTCTTTGCACTTGTTATGACATCATATGCATCACTTGTACTTTGTGTTAGCAAGTGCATGCATAACTCTCCCTGCATACTCTGTATTAGCACATGGGCATGATTATCTTATCTATTATCTTTCCCTGGTCATGTGACTACCTCATCCCTTCTTCACATCGTCACTCTCCCATCACATGTTCCACAATCTCAACCCCTCTTCCTTTCTCTCACAACCATCATGATCACTTAACTGATCATCTTAGATCTCTCCACATCCTCAAGGCTACCATGCCTTTCTCATCTCTGCCCTTTTCTTTTGATTAGTATGATCACTCATCTAGATTGATTATCTAGATCATAACCCTGCAGGATCTTGATGATCTCTGCCATGATCACCTCCCTAATCTTTCACATCTTGTGATTGATCTTCCATTCTACTAGTAAGCACTGTATTCATATCTGCTCTTCATTTTCCCACTCCATATGAATACCTAATGTTTCCCTTATGGATTCTTACCTTTACCTTATCATCCAATAGCAGTAATATCATATACCCTAGATCACAGGTCACAGCTTGGTCTATGCACCTTCTTGTACCATATATAAGGGGTTGTGCAAGGGCTTGTCCCCCAGCCAAATCCACTTGTTCATCTCTCCCACTCTGCCTTCACTGGTGGCCTGGTAATGTTTAAGAAACAGCAAGTAAAGAGATAGCTATTCACCCACCCAGTCTTCAGACTGCCTGGAAGTGAGGTATTGCCTGGATGCAGTCTCATCTTATCCTCCCTCTCCTATTCTTCTTCTGTGTGGTCATACAAGCTCGAGACCTGGTCAAGATGATGTTATGGTCAAAACAACTCAAAGCCAACATTCTTTGTGAAGTATTGCCCATCTTTGTGAGGGCACTAACCTGATGTAGTAAATTCATGTGATGCAAGACCTTATTGCAAGGCTCTATGGATGTTATATCTGCAGAAGACATAGGCATACACTGCTGGTCAACCCTATCATATTGACAATAGTATTTATAGATGTTTCTCCTTGCCTGCAGGCTCAGAGATGATCCTGTTGGGTATACTGTGTGTTGACCCCAGGATGGGGTGGCACCTCTGACCAGCTTTCAAGGATGGCAATCTGGAAATAGCCATGTGATTACCTGAGAGCCCAACTTCTCACCTCACAGCTTGACCACAATTATGCTAGTTTTATAGGAGCTAGTATTAGGAGGATGTGTACTAGGTGCAATAGTCCTGGTAATACTGACAATGCAAAAGTTCATTAAGATGTTGTTAGATCACCCTTTCCTCACTCTCTGACTTTCCTCTCTGCTGTTCAGCATTCTCTCCTCTGCAACTCTCTAGAATTCTCTTGGTGATGCCAAATTGCCTGACAGATTATAGGTAATGAATATAGGCAGGGTTATAGTGTTTCTCTGGTCACTCAACAGTACTTTTCTCTTTTTTCCTTATCTTATCTTTTATCTCTCTTGATCTTATCTTTGTCACATGACTGATCACATGATCAGGCCTAGACCAATGATGTCATGCTTACAGGCTGCCTCATGGGCATAGCTTCTTTCATCTCCATTTATTAAAGAAGCCTTCTTTTCATTTCTGTGCTTCTTTACTTCTCTTCCATTCTGATGCCTCATACTTGCATTGAGATATTCATTTCCACTTCTTCTTTTCTATTCTTGCTATCTCTTATCTATGATGTCACCTGGTCTGTGTGCATCCTCCTGTAGTATAAATACAGGGTGTATTCAACTAATCCCCCTTAGTCTAATCCACTTGGTTATTTGCCTTCTAGAGGTTAAGACCTTAAGGATACTACTCATCTCTTACCCACCATTCCTACTCATCTATCTGTGTGTCTTTGTGGTTTCTGTGGCAAGACCCTGCATGGTGTCTGCATATTGTCAACCTCTTGTCTTTGTGATGCAAGAAGTATAGTGTTTCTTTAGGTGGTTCAACACTTGGATTAGACTGTTTAATGTGCCTGGTCTTGTGTTTGATTAGTGTCTACCCCTCTATCCAATTACTTGTTGTTGTGCTGCTCCGTAGAGCCCAACAACCACCCAGTCCAAGGGAATGTCAAGCTTGGCCTGTATTCTCACTACCCTATTGAAGCCACTCCCTTTTTGGGTTGGCCTAAAGAACTTGTTGAACCCATTGTTTCCAACTCCCCATCACCCATTTCAGCCCACTTCTATGATTATGTAGACTATGCTAATGAATTCCATCAAGAAGACCTAGCCAATATAACTAGGTACACCCTTTCTGAACCAATTGAGTTCAGCAATAAGTGGATCAAGTGGTGTTTGAAAGCTAGATTCATGGTAGTTGATTAGAAGTACTTCAAATGACAAGAGTAGGAAAGGTTAGCCAAAGTAGAGGCTAAAGTTACTCACTATGAAATTAAGCTCTGAGCCTTAAAAAAGAAGAAGGTGGAGCACAAGAAAAAGATTCTCATCTATACCACTTAACATCATTACAACCTTTGGTTCTACCCTTATGCACTTAGGTTTCTGAGCCCTGTAGCCTAGAATAGTTGTCCAATACACACTTCGATCCTTTTGCAGCTTACTGAGGGACTCCAGACTCAAATGACAAGTCTCCTGATTCACCAACAAATTCTCCTCATTACTCACCTCCCATATCACTGACTCCTACCACAAATATGTCTATCAACCAACAGCTCACTGACATCCTCAATCATTTAGTTCAACTTACATTGAATATTAATTCACAATCACATCAAAAAGATGTTATGAAAAAAATTGCTGACTCAGAAAACTGGGACAGTAAAAGAGAGAATCTATGTCTATGGCTAACTAAAGTACATGTTTGGCAAGATATACAATAGTGGGGATCCAACAAGCTCTGATGCATTGCTGTTTTGTCTAGATTTGAAGGAGGACAAGCTGCCTTATTCACACACCTAGAAATCAAGAAATGCATACATGGCAAAAAAGAATATATTCTAGACCAAAATGGAAACCCCACTGCCAACAGAAAAGGAGACAGTGCATAGCCTGATTGGGATGCATTAAAAGCAAAAATTGCCTGGTACTTCCAAATAGATTTGTTAGCACACAAATCTCTTACCAAGATAGAAAATCTAAAACAGAACAGTCGAAACACTTTTGACTGGCTGGCAAGATTCAAGATGTTAGCAGATGAAGCAGAAGTTGCCGATGATTATTGTCTTGTTTTACTCAAAAGATTAGTTGATTGTCCCATATACCACCAGGTTAACTTGTGGAAACATAATACAACATGAACAAAATGGTGCACCAAGATATTAGAGGTAGGAATGTCTTTTGAGAAAGAAAGGAAAGAAAGAGGTAGTTTTGCTTCTTTCTCTCCCCAAACACAAAGACCAGCCCCATATATCTTGCAATGACCACAGCCTTGACTCTGGTCACCTAATCCACAATACTCTGCTCCTTATGGCCCTCCTCCTCCCCATTTTACTGCAACTGGCACACAACCTGGCCATGGTGCTCCCATGGATATTAGTGTCCAGCAAACTACTTCTGCAAATCTAAATTGACCCCCTCTGATTAATAATTGATTCACACCCCCACGTCTTTGCTATGGTTGTGGCAAACCTGGCCACATACATGCAAACTGTCCTATAAATCCAAGATGGTTTGTATGTCAACAGGTTATGTACGACCAGTGGGGACAACCCTCAGTGTACCACTCACCTCCTATTGAACAGGAGTATGTTACAACTCAAATGGTAGGAATGGAATTTTCTCAGAAACCAGACAAGAACAGTTGGCACTCTGCCCAATTATATGATATGTGTGATTCATACCAAGTCATGCAACAAGCAACCATCCCTCAGGCTGGTCCTTTCTACTCCCAATCAACTCCCCAGCCCAGCATGTCTGCCCATGCTATTTATATGACTGATAAAGCCAAGGCATATTACAGAAACAAGTTTGCTGCTGAAGCATGTGCTGCTGCTGCAAACAATATCTCTTTAAACTGAGCAAGACCATAGATGATAGGGGTATCAATGGTCATGGACTCTTACATAGCAACTCTTCTTCTTTTATTTCTAACTCTTTTAGCTTAACTCCTAATTCCACTAATATCTTTGATAGTTCTAAGCTGGACTCAGCAATCAAAACTGCTTTTGGTGTATCTGTCAGGGTGTCTCAATTGAGCACGGCACTAGATCTCAAACATAGTGTGCTTAATTCCCTGTTAAGGCAAATAAAAGTTCATTCCATAATTTATAAACCCCCTAGCTCTCTCTCTTATTATGGGGAATTCAATATCCTGTGTCAAATAAATGTAAAATACAAAAACAATGATTGCTTGGTCAATTTAAAGGCTCTTCTCAACTTAGGGGCTTGTAATACCTTTATAGATCAACAAGTTGTTAAACAATATCATTTATTCATACAACCTCTGCCAAAACCCCTAGACGCTATTAATGCCAATGATTCTAAGAACCTTCAAGGCTCTATTTCACATTATGTTACTCTCTTTATTACTATTCAAGGGCATATAGAAGCACTAGATGCTTTAGTCTCCACCCTTGACACTCATCACATAATTATCAGTTACAACTGGCTTGCTTGCCACAATTCTAATATCAATTGAGTCAAAAAAACTATTTCATTCCCTAAATGTACCACTCATTGTAATCTATATTCCCAATTCACTTGCCAGATGTGTCAAATGACCATCGAAGAGCAAAAGGAGCTTGAAAAGCAAGTTCTTAAGGCTTATCACAACTTTTTAGACATCTTCTCTAAAAAAGAATCTGAATGGATGCCAGAGAGAAAGCCATGGGATCATGCCATCGAGCTTAAAGAAGATTTCATCTCAAAGAAGGGAAGAGTCATTCCTTTATTGGAACAAGAACAGGAAGAAGTCCATACTTTTCTGTCCAAGAAATTGAAGAAAGGATATATTCATCCTTCTAAATCTCCTCAGATGGCTCCTGTCTTCTTCATTCCCAAAAAAGATGGAAAGAAGAGAATGGTAATGGATTACTAATACTTAAATGAAGGCACTATTAAAAATGCCTACTCTCTCTCTCTTATCTCCACACTTATCGATTAGTTTAAAGGTGCTGATATGTTCACCACTTTGGATCTTCGCTGGGGATATAACAACATTAGGATCAAAGAAGGCGATGAATGGAAAGGAGCATTCATTACCCCTGAGGGCATCTACGAATCTCTCATTATGTATTTTGGAATAATGAATTCTCCAGCAATGTTCCAACAGATGATGAATGATATATATGGAGATATGTGGGCCACAGTCTTAATTTATTTAGATGACATCAATATCTTCACAAAGAAGATGACAAAAGAGCAACATGAAAACATAGTTCAGGAAGTTCTACAAAGACTTAGGAATAATAACTTGTATGCTAAGCCATCAAAGTGTCACTTCTTCCAAGAAAAGGTGGACTTCCTAGGAATGGTAGTCTCTAAGGATGAAGTAGAAATGCAGAAAGGAAAGGTCAAAGCAATTCTTGATTGGCCAATCCCCAAAAAGCTCAAAGATGTACAATCGTTCCTGGGATTGTGCAACTACTATCATCACTTTATTTAGGACTTTGCTGAGATCTCAAAACTGCTTATGAGTCTCACAAAGAAAGATACCAAATTCTGCTGGACAGAATCTCAACAGCAAGCTTTTGATAAGCTCAAACATCAATTCACTTCCACACCACTCCTTGTCTTTTCAGACACTTCAAAACCTATGTAAATTGAAGCTGATGCTTCCAATCTTGCAACTGGCACAATCTTATCACAATAATGTGATGATGGCTTATGGCATCCATGTGCCTTTTATTTGCATTTGTTTTCAAAGGAAGAATGTAATTATCCCATTTACAACAAGAAGTTACTCGCTATCATTTGTGCCCTAAAAGAATGGAGGCACTATTTAATAGGTTTACTGTTATTTGAAATCTGGACAGATCATAAAAACCTAGAATTCTGGAAAAAGCCCCAAGATTTGTCTACAAGACAGGCAAGATGGCACACTTTTCTCCTAGAATTTAACTTCTAGATTTCATATAAACCAGGCTTGCAAAATGGTTGAGCAAATGCATTGTCTTGGCAACCAGATTATGGTGAAGCAGCAGAAAAAATCAATATCAATGTTACAGTGCTTCCACCTGCTAGTTTTGCTCACAATATCACTCTTTTCTCAACCTTTATAGAAAAAATAAAAAAACAGTACAAAATCTTGCTCTGATGACATTCCTTTATCATTTGAATATGATAGAGAAGTTTTCAGGTCAAAAGAAAACAAAATATATGTTCCTATAGATCTCTGAATGCAATGTATTACCTTGTACTATGATTCCCCTATAGGTGGACATTCTGGTGAAGGTTGTACTCAGCATTTAATCACTTGTTATTTCACATGGCCTGGTATCACAGGTGATATTAAGCAATATATTCACTTCTGTCAAGCTTATGCTATTTCCAAGGGAAAACAGCACTTATCAGAAGTTAAACCACTTTCTCTTCCCACAGCATCTATATCATGGAAAGATATATCTATAGATTTTGTTTCCGGTTTTCCTGAGTTAAATGGCAATGACTCTGTCTGTGTCATTATCAACCGTTTCTCCAAAGAAGTTGTTTTTATCCCTTATTCTAAGTCTATTTTATCTTTTGAATTGGCTAAACTATTCAGAGATAACATATGGTGTCTACATGGACTCCCATTCTCTATTGTTTCTGATCGAGGTCCACAGTTTATTTCTGCTTTTACTTCTGACCTTTGCAAAATGTTGAACATCTCCCAAAAAATATCCACTGCTTACCATCCTCAAATGGATGGGCAGACTGAACGAATCAATCAAGAACTGCTAGCATATCTCTGCACTTTTGTAGCAAAAAAGCAAGAGCAATGGCTTGACTGGATCAAGCTAGCTCAATTCCATCATAACAATTCTCTCTCAACTGCTATAAAGGCTACTCCTTTCTCTATCACTCAAAATTATGTCCTGCAGTTAGGATTTGAGTCTGCTACCAATGGATTTGGATTGGAATGTGCAAAGGCTTATTCTAAAGTAAAATTGGCTCTTGAAGAAACATGAAATAAAATGCTCTCTGCATCACATCCCTCTGTCACCTTCACTCTAGTGTTGGGCCAACAGATTTGGCTTTCTATAGATAACCTCACTCTCTCCTACTCCACTTGGAAACTTACACAGAAATGGTTAAGCCCATATAAGATTTGTTACAATTTTCCTTCACACTACATGTCTTACTTTGCACTTCACTATGAATGCTAGACTATGTGGCACTTCAAGTGCTATCTTTCTTGTCTCACATCTTGAATGCTGACTCATCACTTCTATCATCTCACGCCATAGACTGTGCTTCAACTTCTGCTCTTCTTTTCCATGCACAGCATGGTTCCTTATTCATCAGCATTCCCTTTCCATTGCCTTGTCATAACCTTGTCATAGCCTTGTCATTGCTCCCTATATGCCATTGGCTACTGTTACTTAGGGAGCTCTCTTTATGCTATTGGTTACTGATACTCAGGTACATCCCCACACCTGCCCTCAAGCAGGGTCTAGGGCATTGTACACATATATATACATGTAGCCATCTTACGATATCTTAGCTTGCGTCCACC
>JBBPJS010000004.1:0-44827 GCA_038088835.1 Singerocomus rubriflavus
TTCAGACCCTCCTCGGTCTTGCGTTCGCGGCCAGTCTGACTACTCTATGCTTCGTCCTCACAGGCCAGTTCAGCGCCACCGTTCGGCTGCCTTATATACTCGAGCTTCTCGCACTCCTCCTCGCCCTATGGTTGACCCGATTGAACCACCTCCGAACACGGTCCTCTTCTACGATTCTCTTGCTCTTCTGGCCGTGCTACACCATCGCATTAGCCATTTGGACACGCTCTCATGTGCAAGAATTTTCTGTCACGCCACTTGTTCCGTTAAAGTGGACCATTGTGTCACTTGGGTTGCTTTCCTTTGCGGTCGAATGTATCTCCCCTGATGACACCCTTCATTCGGGTTCCGAAAGCCCGATACTTACGGCCAACATATTCAGCATATGGTCATTTACGTGGATGACCCCCCTCTTACGCAAAGGGTCCCGAGTCGTCATCGTTGAGGATGATTTACCTACACTGGTTCCCCATGACGAGTCTACCGAGGTTGGAAACGATCTTGAGTGCGCCCTTAAAGAACAGTGAGTCTAGTTTAGTTTGGGTGTATCTCTGCCTGATCGCTGCATAGCTCTGGGCTATGGACTGCGCTTTTTGTCGCCTATGGTAGACCCTATCTCGCTGCTGGTCTTCTTAAGCTCATTCAGGATATCCTGGTCTTCGCCCAACCCTTTCTGTTGCGCGCCCTGCTGTCTTATATCTCTGAGTACCAGGACAGGAAGGGTGCTGGTATCTTGAGTAATTCCCCTCCCCTCTTCGGCTATAGCATCGCTGTCGTCATGTTTGTCTCCTCTATGATTCAGGCCGTCCTCCTTCACCAAGTAACTAGATGTTCTTTTGACTGCCTTTCGCTGGCTGAATAATATTCTCCACTAGCATTTCCAGATTTGCATTCAGACTGGCATGCATATTCGTGCGGGACTTATCACAGCCATTTACAAAAAGGCACTGGTCCTTTCGAGTGACGAACGCGGTCGTTCCACGGGTGACATCGTTAACTTGATGTCCGTTGATGCCACTAGATTGCAGGATCTTTGCGAGTACGGGCTCTTTATCATCTCTGGGCCATTCCAGGCATGTCACTTCACTGACATCATGTTCAAGATGTCTCTGACTCGAGAATTAGGTTGCCCTTGCATTTGCTGCACTCTACAATCTCCTTGGCTGGTCCGCGTCTGTTGGCGTGACTATCATGGTTTTATCCGTACCCTTGAACACATTTATCGTTCGAACTATGGGAAAGATGCATGAAGAATTGATGAAGAACCGGGACAAACGCACCGCGTTGATGAGTGAAATACTTTCCAACATCAAAAGGTAGGTGTCCCCTCCTGTCGAAGCTACAATATATGTTCATGCACAATAAGCATTAAACTCTATGCATGGGAATATGCGTTTATTCGTCGTGTTTTTCATGTCCGCAATAATTTAGAGCTTAAGGCACTCCGAAAAATTGGCATGGCCATCGCAATGAACATGGCTCTCTGGGTTGCTATTCCATGTATGTGCTTAAACTTTCTGCGGGCCTCCGCCTTCTGACTGGTCAATAGTGGTTGTCTCATTCGGCTCTTTCGCTACTGCTTCAGTGTTTTCTACACGGCCCCTAACTTCCGATATAGTATTCCCCGCCATCTCTCTCTTCATGCTCCTTCAATTCCCTCTTGGGATGGTACGCAATATATCCTATTTGATCAAATCGCCATCGCTCATCGTCATTCTCTATCTACAGTTTAGTCATGTGACTTCTAGCATCGCCGAAGCCCTGGTTTCAGTGAGGCGTCTCTCTGATTTCTTGCGTGCAGAGGAACTTCAAGAAGATGCTGTGAAACGGATCGAGAGACGCACCCTGGCTATCGACAACGAAGTCTTGTCAATCAGGGACGGGGAGTTCAAGTGGTCCAAACATGCTATTCAACCTACGCTCGAGGGTATTAATTTGACAGTCAAGAAAGGTGAGTTGGTGGGAATCCTTGGCAGGATTGGAGATGGGAAGGTGAGTGTGCCACTCCGATGTCGGAGGGAAGATGTGTTGAAAGGGCAACACTTACAGAGTAGTCTGCTGTCTGCCATCATCGGTGATATGTGGAAAGCTGAAGGAGAAGTTGTTTTGACTGGCACTGTGGCTTATGCTGCTCAGAATCCCTGGCATGTATAACACGGCTACTGGTATCAAGTTTACTGAACGATTCTAGGATCTTGACTGCTACCGTCCGCGATAACATTCTGTTCTCTCACACTTACGACGAGTCATTCTACAACCTTGTCATCGAAGGTGCATACTTTTAACATTCGATCTGAGTTGCCTCTCATTTATCACATTCAGCTTGTGCGTTAAAACCTGATCTTGCGATCCTTTCTCAGGGTGATATGACTGTAGTCGGTGAAAAAGGTGAGTTTCTAATCAAGAAAATTTATGATCGTACGACTGTGGTTATCGTGTAGGAGTTACCGTATGTTTTCTTTGGCTTGAGAGGTCCTCTAAACCTTACTTGTGATCTCAGTTGAGCGGTGGACAACGTGCTCGAATTGCACTGGCGCGCGCCGTGTATGCCAGAGCTGATTTGTAAGTTGGCAACATGCAACAGAGGTCCTGCGTTCTGACGACCGGGTGCAGGGTCCTGCTTGATGACGTCTTGGCTGCGGTTGATGCTCATGTCGCCCGTCATATTTTTGGTATGCTAGCTCTAACCTGGATCGTGTTCATCACATCTTATGACATTGGGGTCCTAGACAACGTCATTGGCCCTGATGGCCTGCTTGCAACCAAAGCTAGAGTCCTTGTTACCAATAGCATTGCATATCTCAAATCATTTAATCAGCTCGCATATATCCGACGCGGTATCATCCTCGAGTGTGGATCCTACCCTCGGCTTGTCTCAGACCCTAATAGTGCGGTTCGCAAGCTAGTGTAAGTCATCCTAGGCGCTCAGTGTGTAGCAAGTTTTTTTCATATGGTACTGCAGTCAGGATCACGCTATAAATGATTCTTCATCTGGCACAACGAGCGGAACAGAGTCCCCGACGAATGTGGACGGGAACAGCGCCAGTATGCCAACAAGTGACAGCAATACGCACAGGACGCTTGTTGATGAACTGGGGTCTGTGGTAGAGAAATCCGTCAGGCGCACGAGCTTCAATAAGGCTGTGATTGCACCTCCCCCTTCTACTCGCGAGGAGACGAGTTCTGGGATGTCAAAGGAGCACAGCGAACAAGGGCGTGTAAAGAAGGAGGTTTACTTCCAGTACCTCCAAGCAGTGCCGAAGGCAGGCTTTTATCTCTTCGTGCTTGTTAATGTCTTTGCACACACGGCCTCGGTCACATCCACGGTCATGGTTCGTCTCTGGGGTGAGAGAAACCGCGAGTCTGGAGAGAATGCGGGGTTGATCGATCCTTATTTGATCGGATATGGACTCTTGAACTTGATTTATATCCTGTCTGTTGTATGGGCGGGATTGCTGGTTTGGGTGGTATGCTCTCTGAGGAGCTCCAAGTACTTGCATGATTCGGTGCGTTCGTCAAGCTTTTTTAACGAGGTATTGATGAATCGTGATTGGTAGATGTTGGAGTCTGTTATGAGAGCGCCATTGAGCTTCTTTGAAACAACCCCTACCGGAAGGTATATAGGCAATGTTTGAATCTATTTCATTGACAGTGTCTGTTAACTAAAGACCGCAGGATCTTGAATTTGTTTACCCGTGATCTCTACGCCGTTGACCTGATTCTTGGGAGGGTAAGCATACTGCTTGTCAATCAACTTCGTGTCCATTAACTTGCGCCACCAGGTTGTTCAAACCGTGACCTCGACAGGCATCAGCACTGTGGCTACTCTTTTGATCATCGCCTTCAGTTTTCCTCCCTTCATCCTGACAGCCATTCCTCTGTCGTGGTTCTATTACCGAATGGCAGTGTGAGTCATGCAATCCTTGTTTCATCCATCCTAATTCCCTTAATATCTGTACAGATACTACCTCTCATCTTCGCGCGAACTGAAGCGCCTCGAAGCTGTCTCGAGGCCACCTATTTTTACTTGGTTCTCCGAGTCTCTGTCTGGACTATCTACCATCCGAGCTTATAACCAACAAACCATCTTCACCGCAGCCAATGCACGCCGGATAGATCGGAACCTAATATGTTACTTTCCAAGTGCCACTATCAATCGATGGCTCGGCATCCGCATTGAATTCATTGGCTCAGTCGTCATTCTGTTCACCGCCATATTTGCTGTTGCTGCGGTGGTGACGAGCAATGTAGATGCAGGTCTTGTCGGGATGGTTTTGTCCTATGCATTGAGTCTGACGGGCGCACTTGTGAGTCCGTATCCAATTAAATTGTTTTGTCACTAAATTTGGTCATGGGGTAGAATTGGCTTCTGCGTTCGGCAAGCGATGGGGAGCAGAATATCATCAGTGTGGAGCGAATCACACACTACGTAAATCATTTACCACCAGAAGCACCTTTCGAATTGCCGGATAGCAAACCGCCAGTTGGTTGGCCTGGTGCTGGCGAGGTCGAGTTCCGGTGGGTCAAAAGTTATGGGGCTGGTGATGTCTTGGCCCAAGGTGTGCTCACATGACGTGCAGCGAGTATTCGTTGAGATACAGACCTGACCTGGATTTGGTGTTGAAGAAAATTTCACTGACAATCGCATGTGTTCCTCTGTCACTGTGTATCACCTGGGTTCTGATATTGTTTTGGTTAGAAACCGGCAGAGAAGATCGGTATTGTTGGCAGGACAGGTGCTGGAAAGTCCTCGGTGAGCCTATGCGCTTCTTGTCGTGCCTTGATGTCTTCTGATGCTCGTACGATAGTTGCTTCTTGCGCTGTTTCGTATCTTGGAGGCGGCATCTGGAAAGATTTTTATTGATGGGGTAGACATCAGCACGATTGGGTTGCATGACCGTACGTTCAGCTTGGTAGTGGGCCTCATCACACCACACTAATCCACCGCGGTCCAAAAAGTGCGATCAGTGGTCTCTATCGTCCCTCAAAGTCCAGATTTGTTCGAAGGTACGATCCGGGAGAACATTGATCCTGTGGGTGAGTATCAAGATGTGGACATTTGGGTCGCGCTCGAACACGTGTGTATACATCTCGTTCCTCTGTCGTTACTGGTCCGACGAGCCCATGCGTGGATTAGGCTCATTTGAAGCCATACGTGGAGAGTCTGCCCGAGGGACTAGATACGTATGTCCAAGAAGGCGGATTATCACTGTCAGCTGGACAGAGGCAGTTGTTGTGTTTCGCACGGGCGTTATTAAGAAAGGTGAGCAGTTGCTTTGACCCTCTGGTTGAGATACACGTCGTTGATCGTTGTGTGGTGTGTTAGTCTAAGGTACTGGTTCTCGACGAAGGTACGTTGTATGCCAGGCTTCAATCGAGTATAATGCTCAAATGCTAACACGCTGAATACAGCAACGTCCGCGGTCGACCTGGATACGGACCAAGCGATCCAAGAGATCATCCGGGGATCTATGTTTGACAAGGTGACCACTTTGACGATTGCGTACGTCATATTTTTTTCCGACTCTGATCACTGGCATCTGCCTTCTCCTTTCTGTTTTCCCTACCTTATTCATACAATCTATGTATACAGACACCGTTTGAACACAATCATGGAGTCGACCCGAGTATTGGTGCTCGATCAAGGTCGTGTGGCTGAACTTGATACGCCGGAGGTACTGTTGGCGGATAAGTCGAGTCGGTTTTATTCGATGGCACTAGAGGCAGGATTGGTGCAGGATGCAGAAGTCAGGCAGAGTCAAAAAGCGGACGAAGAAGGGAAGAAAAAGGGGAATACGGAGAGTGGGTCCGGGCAGGTGCAAAGGAGAGAAGAGTAGGATGGCATTTGTAGGGCCGATGGGGGAGACGAGAAAACGAAATACATGGTAGTCAGCTGTGTTGTTTTGGACTTTTTGTGCACTTATTTATCATAGTAGCACCTTGATCTGGCATAGTGTTGTTGTCTTGGCAAAAACATATAACACCCTGTTGAAGACGAAAGGCTGGTGATGCGATAAAAAAAATGCTATGATGCCTAGATTAAGCCATCTACGAGTTTGCCAGTGTGGGTATCTGTGCTTGATTATAAGTACTATTTGTCGGTGGGGGCTTTCCCTGGGTTAACGGTCAAGCTTAGGTGGACTCGGAGTTAGCTACTGGTCACGTGCGTCAGCTGGGTTCGGCCTGCTTTCTAGAACATCTATACTACTACTTGATCCACGGATTCTCTGTACTCATCTGGATGCCCATGATTCCACAGAAAATGTACTAATTGATATCTGTTGAACGCTTTGTTCCTCCACTTCGGCTTCACGCGAGGTCAGCTACTGACGATGAACTCGTTACGTGGCCTTCGGTCATTGTCATAAAGTGGGCTGATACCTCGTCCAAATATCAACCTCTGGCATATATAAGGGCGGCATATTATAGCTCTGTCTCCAGTTCCTCTTCTCATTCCTCCTTTACCCGCTCGGGTGTCTGTGCTCATGCCTTATCAATGGCTACAAGGACGCTACCCTGTTTCAGCTTTCGTATGCTCTACTTTGTCGGTCCTCTTCGCATCCAATGCTTCATTCTCAACAGCACTAACGATGACTAGAATGACCATAATTCTCTGACGTTTCGCATGGTTCACGCGAAGCCGACTAGGTACTGCGCTCCTCGTTCTGGTTGTTGTCATTGCGTTGGATGTCATTTCACTAGATGAGCACTGCATTCCGAGAGGTGTGAACGCTGAAGGTGGCCAATGGTCAGGATCCCGAAGCACTCGCACGACGGGTTAGCAAGTCGTGCAAAAGAGTGGTCCCGCAGGATGACCGGATCGCCGGCCTAGATCGTTCGCGCCGGGTGAGTAGGGAATCCGTACAAGAAGACAACACAGGAGCTCTCCACCGAGATCAACATGACGGCTGACAATGACAAGAGGAGCCAAGATGATACATCGGGATTCTGCTAATCCTTCAACAATTTCCTGCACTTGAGGCCAACGCTGACCGCAAGATTATACTTCCCTAGCGGGCATCCAGGCAGAGCTTTTCGTGGTCAATATGGTGGTCGTGCTCGTGGATGTCTCGTCTGCCTGTTAGACCTAGGAATACGTGGACCCTGTGCATTCGTCGCTCGGCAAATAGAGCATGCAGGGATGGCAGAAGGTAGTGTCTCTGCTTGCTGTCATTCATTTGATACGTGCTGGTCGACTAATGTGATTTTTGTTTGCGTAGAGACATTTTGTCCTCTATATCATGTCGCACGAAGCTCTCCATGCGCCAGTCTCTTAAGATATGCCCACAGCTTCGATTTCACTTGGTGGACTATCAGTTGATCCTGCAGCGCGTGTTGCAGGCCTGTCCGATCTGGTACTGCATGCTACGAAAAAACGGTGGTCAGGAACCTCGAGATCAGCCGGGAGCGTCTTATCATTCCCTGTGTCAATGTTACTTAGCCTAGCGCCGACAAGATATCCGCGATACCCATGATACCCGAAATCTCAATACCAATGGGACGCCTTATACCCCCCATAAGCAATGGAAAAGCGGACCATCTGATAGCTCTTATGCTCCAATATACCTAGCTAACCTAGCCTGGTGCCGGATAGTCCCCGGGCATCAATGACAAGCCTCCTGCGGTGAGCTCAGATGGCCTGACCTGGTACTGGACTACCTTCGAACTTACGCCATGCTGAAACCTCGTAAGTCGATATTATCGGCACCCTGGAGTCATCTAATTTCCCAGGTATCATTTTGTGGGTGATCCGCCAAGAGTCTCATACTCCTCGAGAAGTCAAGATAGCTGATCGTCTACCTGCGTTTCAGACCCAGACGGACCAATAGAGCACCATATTCTTATCTCTAGAATCTGATCTCATATGGAGTTTATGTGAGTAATTTGACGGCTATCTTGCTGGCCTTTGCTTGGCCAGTGCTGATACTGAAAAGGGTTTCCTTCTAATGTTACCCGCATCGCTTGCCGGACTACAATCGACTCCGCATTGCAGACGATGCAAGCAGATGGTGGTCACCCTCTGACGCTCGATGCCTGACCACTCGGACGGCAACTAAAGATTTTTACAAAGACTGTACTCATCAAGTTGGCTGGCGCTTAGTCCAAACTTCAGTACTAGGAGCCAGTTTGTTGGGACCTCGTCTCCAGCTCCTTCCTTAGTTCCTTCCTGTAGCCGCCATCGGTTCTGCCCTCGCCTTGCTTGCTGCTATCCTCCAGCTCCCAATGGTTAATTATCATCAGACTGCTCTGTCATTCCCCTTGAACACTTCCGATTTCGCATGCACCATGCATCCTCCTCCTCGAATGCGTGCATCTAACGATGGGACCTGGTATTGGTTATCTTCTACCCACGAGACGCCAGGGTCCACAGCCTGCTTCTAACCCCCTCAATATTTCCGACGATGACCACAACAACATGACTAATACCCACGATGTCCCGATGTCTGGCATCGTGAAACCGAAATACTGATTGGTCCAATTGCACCATTTGGTCGCTACCGTACTCCTTTTTCAGATTGCTGTCTTGCGCCAGAGGTCATCTCGTCACTGTGAATGTCACCGCAGCTGAAAGCCCCACAATCTCCCGCTTTCGTTGGCTGCCAGGAACCACTTACCCTAATGTGTGGCGTATCAGGAAGCATACACCACCCTGGTTGGGAACATCCGCAAGGCGGTAGATAGCGAAAGTGATCCTGGGAACTTACCACCAAGTTTGACAGCACGCAGACCGATAACACAGGCAGAACCATTGTGCTACCCTGGAGAACGCCCCGCAGTTGGTAGAATATCCAGCGTTGTTGCAGTCAAGGCTGATCTCGCTCTCGCCCGCACATAAAAAGTTGTTTCCATCTAGCAGGCATCTACCGTAGATAGACTTTCCCGTCATCACGATGGATGGTCGCCCCTGTGAAAGCCTTATCTACTAGCCTGGTTGCGAAGGGAGCCGAAGGCACGGATCTTGTCCGGCGCTGTTCCAAGGATAGAGCCTGGAGTAATTGTCTGTTTCCTTGCCGTCATTCATTCGTGATCATTTGCTGACGTGAAAATCTACTCCGAAATAGAAACTCCGTGTCTTCTGCCTCCTATCGTCACGAAAGTTCAGCATGTGTTGTTCAGCCTTTTTCTTCGATCTCACCAGACATTTCATCAATCGCATTCTTCAACTACTAGAATTGTGTGCAGTAGTCATCTCGATTACGAGAAACCAAGGAAATGACGGTCAGAGCCCTCCGTACTATAGGAGCCTCTTACCATTGCCTGCACCGATATTGCTCAGCCCGATGCTGAGAGAATCGCGATATCCATAAGGCAGCAGTAAAGAGATTAAGCCATGAGGTAGTTAGATGATGACCGTCCAAAATACCAAGACATCTCAGCACGGTGCTGGGTGGTCCTGGATACGCATCCATGACAAACCCCCTATGACAGATCCGACGAAGGCTTCAGTTGGACTATCTCCGAAGATATTTGCACCGCTTTCTGGCCGATGGCTATCTGGGACCGCAGAAGTCGTGCGAATGCGTTGTTGTCGAAGGGAAATTCATACAATGGTACGTCCTTCGGAAATCGTCTTGTCGTAAGTTATCCTTACTGGTTTCATATTCCTAAGACAACAACTACCGGCTAGGGGTCTAGGAAGGCCAAACGGACACAGCCAAAAACTATCGAGTTGTACATACTGTATGTGGTGTTGAACTTCGTCTCGTGTACAACATGCGCGGAGTTATAGTTTTGTAGCTGCAGCACTTAGTGGCATAGATTGTCTGCGGGCTGAAACGAGACTACCGTGCACCGGTATCTATACGTATCTGATGTCCTGAATCTCATCTTCGAGTTCGTTAGCTACATCGGGCCTGAAGTAGGCAGGAAAACACTTGCCTCTTACTTGTTCAGATTCCCTGCACTTGACGTGCTTTGGTGCCATTTTTACAGCTTCAGCCCTCTGCTCAAAAATTTCCCGGTTGTTCGTCGGTCTTGGTGCCTCGTTTGTTAGTTGGGCCATTGATAGATCTATACCAATTCATAGCACCAAGTAGACAGGCAAGGAGGCATCCATCGGGTGAGAATTTGTACATGCAGGATAGCAAGTTGCACAATGAATCAGTGTTGGAAAACAGCCCACTCTAATGTAATTATCTTACCCACTACCACATACATCCGGTAGACTACCATATATGGACACCGTGTAGTCCTTACCGCGCATGTCTTGCCTCCAGTCCACGACTATCTGACTGGAGGTAAGCCACACTCACACCTACCATCGTTACCACACTTACTGATGTACCTAAGACTTACTGTCCCTACACTCTAGCTCTAGTTCACTCGACCTCTCACAATCAGAACCAGCATCCATGTCAAGCTAGAGGGTCATTCAGGTGGCCGAAACGATGACACGGAGGTCGAAGGTGGTATGACAATGAAGATCGAGCAGCGGTAAGTCTAGTTGATGAGCTGCATTATAACATGGACATGTGGAACCAGTCGAGCATGAATACGGATGACGATGAGGATCATAGAGGTCCTAGAATGTGGCAAAGTTGATGGATAAGATAATGAGGATGGCACAATAAATGGAGCCATTGGTGATCTGCAATGAAACACGCGAAGTCATTGGTCGAAGAAGAATGTTGGCGTGGCGAACGACTTGAAAATACACTATACGACCCATGTACCACAACTTAACCACCTACACATAAGAGGCTCAGGATGGGATGGGACTGAAGAAGGGCGTTGAGGCTGTTTGGAGGCCCCAAGACAAGGAATATGATAGCAGAATAGACGTGACATGAGGCGGAATTGATGGAGAAATACCGTAGCAGTGCAGGCTACGACTCCAAGCGAATTGAAATGTCACTGCTGTCTGAACAAGATGAATCCGGGTTAGTACGGAGTGTAGGACCAGAGTCGTCAAAGGGCAACGCACCCAAGTTATCCAAACCATCTGCTAGCAAACCTATGCAACCCATCGGATCCGTGAACGCACTGTTCTGACACGGAAGACCCAAACTGCGGAAGTCCGAGAAATATTAACCAGATAGGTGCAAGGGAAGGTACTGACCCCTTTGAATAGTTGGGTCAAAACCAATTAGGCGATCCAAAGCAATCTGTTATACTCTCGATGGAGTAGAGATGCAGGGAACGAATCTCTGAGGCATGGAGTATGACTAAGACGGTATAACAGTTGATCGAAGACAACGGCGTGCGTGCTGAATTGCAAGTTGTGTTAGGACCGACGCCGTGACGTGGCAGTGTGGATGCGAGGTAACTAGATAATGGTTGCAAGACCGAGGTCGCTGTATTGTATATGGAATGAGCACAGAATGCGAGTACGACGCCGTCCAAGTCAAACAACCAAGGAAGCCTTCATTACCTCTGACTGCGCGGTGCGGACGAGACGAACAAGCGTCCATGTGAAGGGAGACTGCGACCACGTTGAAAAGAGGCCCCAATCCTCAAGTTCGGGTGAGATAGACTCGCGAGCATTATGGATCAAGGAGTACTCGGTAGTTCCGGGTTGTAGTTCGAAGCTGCGTAAATATGGAACTTCTTCATGAAACCTGTGCGAGGGTAGTAATTGGACTTGTCGACGGTCGGGCTATTCTGGGCTAACACGACAGTAGTCGCGGAGACATCAAAAAGAGTGTCCCTCGAACTCGTGAGTTATTCCTTGGAGTCCCCGCGTGAACAGTGTAATCTTCTCGTATACTATCAAGTGGCAAAGTACAAAGGGACGTTGTAAAGGAACATACCGTAACTTTATTTACTATTTAGATAAGCACGTTCAAGGTGATCTGAGTATCACCGAGTTATTCAAGGACCAAATGATTCTCGATAGTCCTCGGCGAACATGGCACCAAGACTGAGCAAACGCCAACAACGAGAGCAGGAGGAGCTCCTCGCGCTCGCCAGCAGCCAACCCTCTCATACATCCCCTGCCACAGACCCGCACGAATCTGTTGAGGTAGCCGAATTGGTAGCGTCTGCAAAGACCGGTTTCGCAGCGGTGAGACTCATTCCCGGGGACCGATGTGTGGAGATCGTGACGACAAACCCAGCTTTTCACGCCAGAGGATGAGCCAGAAGGTGCAGAAGACGGGGACGAGGACACGATGAAGCCGACCAGGTCTCGCAAGGCATGAAACCAAACCATTACGTGCTTGATGGATCTCATGTCTTAGATTTGTAGGCAAAGAAAAGAAAGAAAAAGGGTGCTGCTTTAGCACATGACGAGGAGGGTCTGCCTGCACCGAAATCAGTTACCCCACCTCAGTCAGCTGCTCCACAGACCAAGCCCGATTCGAAAAAGGCCAAAGCTAAAGGCAAGAAGAGAGATGAGACGAACGACTTGGACAAGGCTCTCGCGGAACTTTCGATCAAGTGTGTCGTATTGACTTTGTTCCACCGACTGTCTCATGAGCTATCCAGATATCCTGACCTTCAACTTGGGACCGCGTCGAGTGCTTCTACTGATGCGCGTGCAACGAGACTCTCCGCTCTTTTTTCTGTTTCTGTTTCCCACCTTGACGCAGAGTCCGAGCTCAAGAAGTTCTTTGGCTCGAAAGCTGTCTCGGTTGCTCAAGCTGCTACATCTACGTCTTCCCCTAACAAGAAACGTCGTGGGGTACAGCTACAAACACAGCGTTCTCAATTAACACGCCCACAATCGTCATGGGCTATGATTAAGCAGCGGGAGGGTCTGTCCGCCCGACCACTCACGGATGAAGAGATAGCTGGGAAGGTGAACAAGGGTCCTGCCGGCTCTGGAAAGTGGTGGACAGTGGAATACAGCAAGCGTTACAAGGGTGTCACGAAAACATTTATGCAAGCTGTCATGACTGGTGGTAGGTGCATGTATGCGTTGCGATCGATTAGCTCTAATCTCAATGGTCGAGATAGCTCCCGAGACACTATGGCGGGTCCTTCAGAAAATGCCTTGGCACGCAGATACGCTACTCCAACTTGCAGAAGTCTACCGGCACCGTGAAGGTTCGTCGAAGCGGATATACACGTAACCGTTCTGAGTCATGTAACTCCTTCCTCAGAGTATAGTCAGGCAGTGGACTATGTCTCACGAGCCCTTTACGCTTATGAGCGTGCCTTCCTCGGCGCGTTCAGTTTCACGAACGGAAACAATAGACTCAACTTTGATCGAGTGGAGAATAGACCATTCTTCCTTGCCATCCACCGGCAAGTCATGTGAGTTAATTCCTCATTGCGTTGAACAAGCATTTATGCCATAATTAGAGACCTACAACGCCGTGGTTGTCCCCGAACAGCGTTCGAACACGCACGGTTACTCATCTCTCTAGAACCTGTGTCGGATCCCCATGGTGTTTTCTTGCACCTCGACTATCTATGCGTGAAAGCAGGAATGGGTGATTGGCTTTTAGACGTGTGGACAGTTTACAGAGGCACATCTTATGGAGACCCGAGCGACTATATAGACCCGAGCACGTTACCAGGTTGGTCATATGCAAGAGCTTTAATCTTGAGAGCCCAAGAGAAAGAGAGGAAAGATCGGGGCGAGGTAACATCGATCTGCTGGTCATCGGACCATATTTCTGACCATTTCTTCGTTAGGATTTCACAGAGGAGAGTACAGAAGCGCTTCGACAGGCAATTCTTGGATTTCCGTCGATAGTCCCCCTTTTGGCTGATAAATGCGAGATATCGCTTTCTGCGGAGGTGCGAGAACACAAGGCATTCCGTATCCATACGGATAGAATGTATATCCAGATTTCTTTTGGGCTGCTCGTAGGCTAACAGCATTCCAGTGGCTTGACCCCGGAAGAAGGCGTCCTCCATCTCCTTTCGCATCTCTACGCGCAACGTTCGTCTTCACTCTGGAAGTCTTCCAGAAACGCTGCGTGGCTTTCGGGCACGACGAATTCCCTTCTGTCGACACTTTCCACACAACGCATACACCCCACCCGTGATCGATTCCTCCGTACCTTCTCCTCCCTCACCTTGCGGCACTCGGTCTATCGCCACGTTTTCGTCCTCGAACAGACCCACGCTCAAAATCGTGCTCTAACTGCCTTCATACCACCTGATGTCACACAGGGCAGACACCTTGCATGCGATCCTCTTCCACCACACAGTGCTCTCTCAACGTATGACACTGCCTTCTTCGCCGGCGCCGAAGATCCATTTGCGCTCGGTGCGACCCATTCGCGGAGACGCACGCAGGCCGAGGAGAGACAGCTCGCGCAGATGATCCCGGACCCTGCCACCCGCGCTCAGATTCTCGCTTTTTTCGAGCAGAATCCATGGCTTGCTGCACAGGTGCCAGGCGGTGTGGTCGAGTTCGTGCAGATGATGGCGGAGATGCCAGAAGATGCACTGCATGAGTTGATGCTAGGCGTCGAGATGATGCGCGATGCAGGTGCAGCCGTGCAGCCGGGATTGGCGGATCGGGGAGCGATGCCCGGGGAGTTGCTACCGGAAGATGAGGAAGTCGAAGTATTTTGGGAGGCAGAAGATGGCGGTGACATGGGTGACGTGAATGACGTGCTACAAGTGCAACCGGGTCATCACCAGGGTCGCAGAGTGGAGACGGCGGCGGACGGGGAAGAAGAAGAAGAGGAGGAGGAAGAGGAAGAGGCGGAAGAGGACGTTGCTGTGAGTTAATAATTACTAATCCACCGCCTTCGCGCGAGGGTTGTTTCTAAGTCTAATTGCTTTTAAACTAGCCGATGCCCATCCGCATGGTACGCAACCTTCTCAACCGGCTCTGGGGAGGTACACCAATTCAGCGAGAGTCATCCGATGAAGATAGCGATGACAGTGAATGACCACACTAATCGTAAAGTTAAGGAGGTCAAGTTCCAACTATATACTGCATCCAATACTAGTAGTTCTTCGCAGACTTTGGTCGTTGGCTCCGTGCGCTACTTTCCGGTTGATCGATCCCGCTTCATTCCATAACGTGCATATGGTATATACACTCAAGATTGTCTCTAATAGCGAAATCTCCTCGGAGCGAACTTGCTGAGTTGACACACACTTATGTATTCAAGTGGTTCACAAGGGAAAGTTCAGTCATGGGCGGATAGGTTTCCAATTTGCGGTGTGCTGCTTTTCCGGACATTCGGAAATGAGGGCTTGAGCGCACACGAAATCTTCACCGAGTCGTGGCAGCGTTCCAGAGCGCCCGTACGACCTCCTTCCGCGCCCACTCTCCAACTCGGCTCGCATCCTCCCCAATGAGCGCCCGCCACACCAGCAACCGCTTCGTTAACATCGCCCATACGCGTGTATGCGTCCCGTTCTCATCCAGCGACATCACCGCTTGCCAGACCATCTCCACGATTGCTCCCCATGCCCGAAGCAGGTCATCTGTCGTCGGTACGTCATGTAGTCCCTGCGCGCGATGGGGTGGCAGCGGGAGTACAGGCGTCTGCGGATCCCGCTCGGCTAGGACACGCAATCGGCGGAGGCCAATCGTCGATTCGAGGTTTTGCAAGCGCGCCGTGACGTGTCCGACGACGCCGCGGAGGGCATGGCCAGATACACCCGAGATCACGCTGAGCCGTACCGCGAGTGCGGCGCCCTGCTGTAAGACAGCCGTCTTCGTGTCTTAGCGAGATAATGTCGCCGTCAGTCTTTTTGAGAGCACCGAGGCGATAGTATGAATTGACACACCGTACCTTTGTGGCGTAGCAAAGAGGACAGACATCGACACACGATCAAACTCCATTGGTCTCTTGTCGCGCGGCTCAGTTTGGAGATGTCCGCTACTACGAGGACGTTTTCCAGAATGCGAAGCCATGCCATGGATTCCTTGCCGGGATCGCTATCTCCGAGCTGCATTTCGATCCACGACAAAAGGGAGGACTTGAGGACGAGGGAAGTACATGCTTGTGAATTGCACGTCAGGTTCGCTAGTATCTGTTTTGTGTCACCACAAAGAGAGAAAAAAAAGCCGTCAGTCGATCTGGGCATGTCAGTTACTCTACCGACAAACGAACACGACGGACCTCTAAGATCCCAGCGCGCACAGTTGCGTCATGCTTCGAACTCTGGAAAAGGCTGGCCACCAAATCCCACGTGTGACGCCGCTTCAGCACCTTCCAATCGTCGGTGCTCGTCATACCATCTCCCAACATCCTCAACATCCACGCTCGCTCCTTCTTCCAATCATCTGAACTGCTGTAGAGCATGCCAAACAGCATCGGCACGTCAGACACGTCCAATTCAGGACGTTGGAGCAGGAAACGCGCAGTACGTGGGTAGATAAAGTTCGATGGGTAAAAGATGCCGCGAAGGGCATGGAGTAAGATGAGTGTCGTATACGTTGGAAGCCGCCGGGGTGGGTCGTCCGCATTCGTAGGTGGATCCATCGTATGCTTGAGCAGACGGAACACATATATGACTTGAGACGTTTCGTGCATGTTGGATGTCTGTTTCCAAAAAAAAAAAAGGAACAAGGCGTTCTCAGATGAATCTACAAACCATCGGCGATGCCATCTACACATATTCTGTCACCCACCTGTACTCTTTCCCATAGACTTGCAATCTGGCAGAGGGCTGTCTCGCGCATGTTGGGATCTTCCGAGGAGAGACACCGAATGAGCAAGCTGACGACGTTGCTTCGGAAGACCTTGACCCAGCCAAGAGGAGTATTAGGTGGACACTCTACAAGCATCTGTGCAGACAGCACGATCACCATCAGCGGGTCGTACATCGAACTATCCGCGGGACCGTCCCTCATGCCCTTTTCCTCCCCGAACCCTCTCCACACTGGGAATGCAAGGCATGTTCGCAACATATAGACAGGATCGAAGTTCTGGACGACCTCCAGCGCGTCAGTCGTGGCTGCATCTGAGGTAGGAGACCATCTGGAGAAAAGGGGCGACAATGACGTGCGCTTCTCAGTCTCGAAGAGCCTCATGATAGAGAGGAGCCGCCTGTCGGGTGATGACATCGTTCCTCCATATACCTGGAAGAGGGAGTCGATGTGTGAAGGCTGACAGGTGTTCGTAGGATGGAGTCGAAAGAGTATATCGAGTAGACGCGTCACTTGATTTCTTTGAGATGGACTGCCATGCTTCCCGCTGACAGCAACAAAGTGTTGATGCTGAAGAATGTTCTGCAGGAGGCGATTCACAAAGACGGGCTAAAGGAACAGCAAACAAAACGATAGGAGGGACTGGACAGCGACCAATGGAGCACGCCGGCTCACCTTGAGTGGTGTTTTGTTCGCCAATACCACAGCGAGCTCGAGCGAGCTTATGTCCAAGAGGTGCCGCTGGACCAAAGTCACCAACAATGGTTCTACTAGGTGCGATTTGAGCGCCTTCTGCTGTGCTGCAGCATCCTCTGCTCAAGTCATTTAGTCGGGAGTAAACATAACAAAGTCCTTGACCACCTACTGAGATTTTTTAGGGCGTAGCTCGAGTCTTCCAGCTTTACATCGTCGCTGGAAATGTGTCGAACAGCCCATTGCAACGCACGATCGACAATATTCGTCGTGAGAACACCACAACCAGAAACCCCGGATAGCTTGCACGCAAGGAACGTTGTTTCGAACGCCAAATCCATGATAGGGGTACCCTGTATACGCTCTTCCAATGTAGATATGAGTTGAGTGCTCCTAGAACCGGAAAGCTCCAGCATCTTGTGTATACACTCGAGATGCTGAGAAAAACCAGAGTCGTGACTTCGTTCATCCGGAAAGAGGTGATCCAGTAAGCCATAAAGAACCTCGTCGTTTAACTGTGACAGATCTCCACTCGCCGCTGCAGTACAATCGACGAAGGCCAGGAGCGATGGAGCGAACGTACGAATATTAAGTCGAGTCCATCGCTTGCTGTTGAGCCAAGTCGCAAAAACTTGCACAGATGCCGGGTTTGAGTACAACAGAGCGACAATGGTACTCGCTGTGGAGTTAGTCCATGATTCCCTTTCAAGAAACTGTGAAACTAGATTGAGTGGAAGGGACTGAAGGTCGCTCATATGAATTGGACTGGTTCCCAACAGAACCGTGGAAAGGAGTTGTCCTTCGCGGAAAGTAATCTGTCCATTGAGCCCTGAAGGAAGCTGAGACACAAGGGCCATCGAGAGCATGTCCTCTAGTAGAAGAGATTCAGGGAGAATGGTCTGTAAATCCAAAAGCTTCGACATTGGAATTTGTGGAATAGAGTACTGGGACGTTCTATACTGAACAACACCCAGAATATCTTGTAACAAGTCACGAGCCATGACGTTTTGTTGTTCAACGTCAGCTTGGAAAAGATCAACCGCGGCGAGTAGCTCTTTGGTACCCATGAACTTCACCCAAGGTCGGGAATAGTTCAGCTTCTAGGGACGCTTAGAGGTTCCTTTCCTGAAGGTAAAAGGAGTACCACTTACTGAGTCGAATTGACCCGATGAAAGCGATTTTGACACTATCTCTGCCCAATAAGAGCCTATAGACGCCAATAATGTCTGGTCCTCAGCATCGGTAGGGTCGAAGGATGCATTGACGAACTCCTGGATCCCTGCAGAAACGAGCCATTATTCTGAGAAAAAAAATACACTAGCACGACGCACACCTTGATGGACTTCAATTGCGAGATCTTGTGACATGCAAAGCCCTTGGATAGTATCATAATGGATGACAGCTTCCTTTAGTCGTCGTAGGTCCTTCCCGTTCAAGCGATCCCTTGCCCTTGCTAACACATCGGACAAAAGTGAAAGTAACGCGGAGGAGAGGTCATGACGACCCATGGAGACAGCGATACCGTGGGTGATGAGATGGGTCGAGTGCTCCAGATGAGGGAGAGTTATTGGGAGTGTGTAGAGGGCTGTCACAAGTATGCCGCGAATTTGTCGGTTGCACAGTTGCGGAAGGGTACAGTGCAAGTATAGCCAGCCAAACACGCCGTCCATCTGAGGCCTATCCAATGGCATTAACCAAACGATCGGGGAAGTGGAACGAGACATCACTTGCCAGTCAGATAGAAGCTTCAAAATTTCTGAATCCCACAAATGACCGTTAGAGGGATCGAGGTGATCGATGAGAGCCCAAAGAGCAGGCTCGTAGAACCGCCGAATAACAGCAGCAAGACGAAAGATGTCACTGGAAGAGGGTCCCACATCTGCTAAACGAAGCCAGTCCACTAATTCAAACGCACTTGTCATGCGAGCGTTCTCAGAAGGAGCTAGATAATACCCAAGGTAGCAACGTCGATGAGCAACGACTCGGTCACTGTTGTATATCGGTAAATGGGACTCACGAACAGGCACTTGCTCAATACGATCGAGGAAGGTCGTTATCGTCTTGTCGCTTGGTCCCTCCGTCTCACGATGACAACTTTCATCCCGGAGGTGGCGGAGACAGGCCCTCGCGATGGACAATTCCCGTCGCAAACCAAAACGAATACTTGATTGATTGGGGAATGTTTGTTCGGCAACAGCACTCCGCTCCAGCTGTTCGAGTACCGCAAGGAGATTATGATACCCGGAATCGTCTTGCTTAGCCGCGAGCATGACCAATAGTCGCCGAACGAAGGTGAAGACGGCAAGTGTATCTGATGGCGTCATCAGCTGTCCACTCATTTTCGCGGTGACCTGTTCAAGCACCGTCATGAGCAAGGGGCTAGCAAATAAATCTCCTCGCGGGGTGGAGGTGGAAGATTGTACGAGGGCAGACATGACTTCCATGTAGCGGTACGGGGTCTTAAGACATCGTTGAGCGCAATCGTCCAGGAAAGCGACGATAGCGTCGACTTCATCTGTGAGCGGCGCACCATCGGGTGCTTCAGTACCCTGTCCTCTACGTACAAAGTGGAGGGGTAGGGCAGCAAGCCAGATCCCTACTTCATCAGGGTCCTCTTGGAATAACACACTCTCGGAAAGAACGTGCTGCAAGAGTTCCTTTAACGTTGTACGGAGAGCACGCACACGGCCATTACAGAATGCTCTTAGGAGAACGTAAAAATACGTGTGAGGTGAAGAGGCTAGAGGCGCGAACAACTGTTTCAGACGATAACATGGTAGGATTGTCTCACTCACCGACCTTGCCGGCCCAGGAAAACTGATCATTTCCACTTAATAGACGAAGGACGTGCAGGTGTTTCACGCTCTGCAGTGCCTTGGAGGCTTCTTTGCCTGTATCCTCCTGTTCCATCGGGGCGGCCTCGCGGTCATCGGAGAGCGAGACAAAAGATCCTTCAGCCAAGTTTAAGATTAACTTCCCGACGTCGAACCTAGCTTCAACGACGACATCTGGCAAGCATTCTTGATAAAGCCAGAGAAGCCTTTGGGAGCTCTCACTCAGCAAGGCGTGCTTGATTGTATTCGACTGAACTGAAAATTGCTGCGAAAACGCGACGATGACTTGAAACTCCGGTACACGCCGCCTTGCTTCCATTCCAGTTTCCCTCTGTCGGCGACTCCATTGGCCTTCTTCCTCGTCTTCTTCTAGAGCAATCTTCACCATCTTGAACACGCGCATTATCTCGGCGAGCTTCCTCAGGCATTTAGCTAGAGCAAGCGCGGTACAATGCTGAATGATTGCGGTCGAAGTAGCCTGCAATCCTTTGGTAAACAGCGCCTTCGTACCTACTGAAGGAAGTAGGTTTCCCATGATGACTGAAAGTGGCGGTGGGGTAGGGTTATATAGTTTGCTATCCGATAAGAGGAATGAATATACAGGAACTGCTTGAGAGAGGACCTGCCCTGCAAAAGAGATGTTGGCAATCCATTTTGAAGAAAGCCGCGGTTCGAGAGTGAGCGACGCTCCAGACCAATACCTAACAAGTTACGGATGTCAGTTACTTGTAGGACGGCCCTAGGTTTGTCGGTGCACATACGCGGCGACAAGCTCTGGACATGCAGCGATAATCTTGAGCGCCAATTCTTGTTGCCGAGGGTCCTCGTTCACCTTCAGCATTCGTAACACATTCGCTAGGATTTTATTGTATATCTTGCTCGTGTGTGTACCCTTGTGTCGAGTAATCTCAGCGTCCTCTGGATCGGCAACCTCATCCTCTTCAGTCTCGCGGGGGTACCACCCGCGGTCTCTAAAGCAAATGCCTTGTCCAGGATGCGTACATATAGCCAAGAGGAAATGATGAACGACATCAGCGGGAACGTGATCTCCTCCCGCCCTTTCAGCAGCCGAACGAACATACAACTTCAAAAGCTAGCGTATTCTCAACATATGCAATTAACACCACAGAAATTGAGAAGGGCTCACGTGCGAGATCGTTGCTTCGTTGAACAAACCTAGCTTCAAAGTCCGTTTGATTTTTGGATCCGACCAAACGCCTTCCCAGGAAACCTGGAGAACCTTTTGCACGACGGTGTAATGATCTTGAACTAACCCCTTGAATATGCTCATGAACACCTCGCGACGTTGCTCCAGGAATGCTGCCTTGATCGATGACGCCGTATCTTGGTCGACCATCGACAGAATAAATAAGATATAATAAGTGCGTATGTCTTCACCATCTTCATTTAGCTCAAATTAGCTGGAAACACGACTTGGGCTTACCAGGTCGAACGAGGGCGTCGTCTCCATCCTTGCCCCTTTTCCGCATGTGAAGCAATTTTGGCAGACTCTATATAAGAATAAGCTGTGGAGGGGTAAGGCAATATGACAACGCACCTTGTTGTTGTCCCATGGAAACGCTTCGAAGACTGCCTTGCGTTCCCGTCCACTCCCGAACGTTGAAATGGTGTTATACAACTTGAGCGTCGTGAGAATCTGCTCGTTGTGGTTGCCACTGATAAAAGAATTCAATTTTCGTAGAGTTTGCGAAGAGAGAATTGTCTTGATAATGGGAATACCATAGGAGTGATCCGGGAGGTGGCACGAAAATAGTGAGAGCAACGAAGAAAACAGTGACGTGACGAGGGCTTGTGTCGACAGCTAGAAAGAGTTTAATTCACGTAGGAAATAAAAATAAAGTAAAGGCGCACATCATTGACTGTTCCCCAAATATCGAAGAGGTGTTGAGCAGCGGGTGAGCTCTCCATCCAAAGTTTGGCCAACGAGAGTCGTTCATCGTGCGGGGCTATGATCTCGCCTGGCTTGAAGGATAACCTGGACCGCAATACAGAGAGAGCTGTACGAGCGGTTGAGGGACGAAACGACGGTCGTAAACCAATCACAGACCCTTGTTGAGTATATTTGGATCTTTGGTAGTGTGGAGGGCATGTTTTATATCACTTGCGTTGGTAAACGTGAATTGACCAAGGATTTGAGAGTCAGACTTGGTCCTTTTTTGGAAGTGACCGGGCTCAGGCATTGCTAGTCCCAAGCTCGGAAGACTTGACGATCAACACAAGCGTGACGTCTCACAAGTGGTTGTTTGGATCCAAAGCCTTTGCCAAACAATACTCAACCTGCTACGTACTCATAACACACGATCTCTGATTCTCTACTGCATCTTGCTACAGTGCACACAAGCAAATTACTTACATGAGCGGCAAACGAGCTAAGATCCTTCTATACCACGGCCTGTCTGGACGGTTCCATTGTCCAATAATACACCATACTGAACCATTCTTCGCAATACGCTATCGAAACAAGAGCACTTGGAAAGGTTCCGCGCAACCATTTAATTACCTCCCACCCTTCTGCAACCCTTGAGAGCCTGAAAGCCCTGGAAGTAACCCCGTCAAACAACTCTGCAACACATGGTCTTTGCACATTGAACATGGAATGCATACGATTTAGGCTTGAAACTTCTGAAATTCGAAATTCGGGGACAAAACTTCAGACGGTGTTTCACGTTCTCTATGGGACGAACCAGTGTGGGGAATCCAAGCATATCTCCATATGTCAAAATCATTGACGTGTATTTGTATCTGGAATAGCACTTCACTCGGCAAACACTTGATCAATGATTTGCCATGTTCACGGTCTTCGCTCGGTGAGCGTGAGCAGAAGGTTTGGATCTAAATCCTTTGCCCGAACAACACCCAGTTGGCCTTGCCGCATTTGGCTAGCCATTCCTAGAGCTTGGATATCTATCAGAACTCGTTCAAATTCCCGACTTTCTGGCACTCTGCTCATCGGCACACACAATAACGGTAGATTGTTCATGTTTGGTTCTGGGAACTAGCTTGAATTGTACTCAAATTACTCAGACATCGGACCAAGGCTCCACCTCAAACGTGATTCCACCCTTCTACTTCGGCAGAGAGACATGGTATCCCTGTATACTGGTCGGGAACGGCCGGAAGACCCATGTGTGTGACGCTGTTGATTGCCACCGGCATTTAGCGCAGTCGACAATTCACTCGTTCATAGAATGGTCAGATTCGGTACACCGGCCCATGGGTGTCGAGAATCAGTGTACCAATGGACTTGTGGTAACTAGGCATCCTTGACATACCGCAAGGCAATTGAACACTCAGACATGAGTGTCCATGGATGATTGTCCCTGGATCATATATATATACGTGATCAGCGCGTCCGCATTCGACATGAACATTGTTCTACCGTAGCATCGATGCACGTTCGTGGCTGTGGAAAGCAGAGGCTTTGTTCATTGATTGAGGAGCCCGCCATGGCGGTCACCACCTACATAGCCTCGAACGGTGTAGAAGACGGGATGGGAAAGGACGCTGCTGCTTCGCACGACGGACGGAGTGCGCGTTGCACTCTACATCCACCAGTAAATTCGAGCAAACAGCGCTTCTGTCACTCTCCTTACCCCTAATCCCCTGAATCTACACCGCCGTGATGGGCATCGTTCCTGCAATCAGTGCATATACGTGTCATGGCACTGCTGGCGTGGCTTGAGAGCCTTGGACAAAGATCGTCATCCCAAAGATGGTCTTCCATTTGGGCGGCGATACGATACGGTAGTGGGCGCTCCCTCTTCCCGCGTGATATGAGTTACCCGTCTGGATGTCAAACCCAGGGCCCAAACAGCCAAACTCTGCTGTGCCAGTCTCTTCTCCGACGTTGGAGACTCCACCTACCCTTGAGGTCTATTTTTATGGTACCGACAAAGATCGTGCACGCTGCGACAGGTTGAAATAAAAAAAGCGCATCACCACGCACCTGTATCCTAGCGATCCCGCCCACACCTATGTGTTCCAACGCTGAATGACTGGTCATATCCTAATTGGGCCCCAGGCCGCCATCACAAGATCCCAGTGGGGAAGGACTGGTCTCTCGCAAATCGCACAAGCTTCTCAAGTTCTCATACTATCCGCTTATTGTGATCTCAACAACAAGGAGACGAACCGCGGCGGCCGATGAGGATGAGACAGCGTGTGAACGCGTAGAGAAGGGGCCGTCGAAAGGCGCCTATCACAATGATCAACAAATGAGAGGGTGCTCTGGGCTCCGCTCGCGTACGACATGTCGTCACGGTCTGTGGCCACCTCGAGAGAAAAGTCGGCAAGCTCACTGATGCGCCCCAGGCGAGTTGTGCTGCGGCCGGCACTATTGTGTATGCTCGGGGAAGCGCACACGATCCGTCCTCCCAGCCATTCATGCGCACATTCCATGGCCAGCGCCTTTGAATGTCAATGCACGACGTTGGTACATGAGCACAATGCCGCCGTATCTCACGGTAGCATGGGTCTCTCGTACAATCAACATTATGACGGGTCATTTTACTATACCCCTTGGTCATCATGACGCTGCCATGTGGTCCTCCTTCCGTACGCACATGATCCGAACCTCGGACGAACTCTACCAGCAGGTTATGGCAAATAGTACAAACCCATATTCAGAACATTGTACAGACATTACATGATTAGGGGCGAGTTTCGGAGTCTTGATATGGGCACTTCCGGGTTCGAGCCGGTTCTCTTACACCGACAGTTTCACGATTGAGTCGCCCGTACAGTGCTGTACTGAATGTTTGAGGTATTCCGAAGAATCGCTGCTAGTACGGCGTGTTCCGAGGAAATGGGACCTGGACTCACACGACAAGTACGGTTCGCAGACCAACCCTCTATTCTCCGCTCGCGACCTCGTCTCCGAGGGTCCTTGGTCCTCATTGACATGACATTCCATGTCCGTAGACTGCTGTGGTATTTTTTTCTAGCTTGTCTGACCACACAAAACATGAGTAATAACTGTTTTTTCGACGCGATTTACCATGCGAACCGCAAAGGCGTGTGTCTCTGTTACGTGACGATACACGTCTTCGCTGTCGGCCGAGCGAGGCTATGGTGTGTGCAACTTGTTTGAAAGCACGACATGTGTTCACGTTCATTCAAAAAAGGTACCAAATTATTATGTAAGATCCAAAACAAAAAGAAAAAAAGAGGCCATTACTCCAGTCGCGACCTAGCCACGGAAAATTTTTACTATACTACACTGCGGCCATGACTGACCAAAAAAAAAAAAAAGACGGAATGAATACGATTGAGGTGATTCGAACGTGGATGGTTGGTTCCTAAAGTACGTTTTTAATCCCTTCTCCAGTTCCTCCCATATCCTATAACACCGGCTCACACAACTTCGGGACTTTTTACGTCACGACTCAACCCAGAGTACTGCTAGGCACAGCATCGTCAGTCAGGTGACAGCGTGCTCTTGACCGTACGGCTCACCTCATCTCGTACATACTCTTGCGTGGTATCAATCTTAATGGATATATTGTTCGGCACACGCTGCTGAGATAATGAGACCTGTGTCGCGCTATTATCTCTGAACGGGACCTACATTGGATCCAGCTCCTATCATGGTGTTGTTCGTCTTTTGTTGCACACCTTGTAGGGAGAGCGACATTTCATCACTGCGAGATTCACCCCTCAAGCCTTTGCGCGCGTTCAGGGTTGCAAGGAGAGAGTTGCAGTAGACTGGAACAATAATCAGCAAAGAACGCTTTCCACCTCGGTAGAAGACGTACATCGGCCAAGGCAGAAGTAGAATGAAATGTAGATGAAGGTGGTCGGCCATGCAGCAATCTATCACAGATTCGTCAACGAGCAACGACGTAAGCCACGTGCTAATGCTTACGGATACCAAGGATGCGACAGCACAAACACTATTGTGCAAAGTCAGTTATATGCGTCCCTCAATAAGATAGCCAAACTTACCTGGTCAAAAGGCCAGTGTTGATACTGAATACAATCTAGACTGCACGTCTTTCACCGGATATGGCTTCATCTGCGAAGACACTTACCAACTTATTGATCATTGTGTCGGATCTGACGACAAGATATTTAGAGCGCATGGTGAGAACATGGGTGGCAATATGTACCTCCGGAAGCCAGTCCGCGACTTTTGCAACATGGTACAAAGAAGCATAGCAATGAGGACATCCCCTGCTGCGGCGACCGCATTGACAGACATTGATATACTCTGGACGTGTGGTTAGCGGGGTTCATGGGACTAGATTTGCTTTGATACCTTCAGCCCAGCCAGTTGTACAAACGTTTCGAGATACATACTAGGCGTGCATGAGCAGGATGCAACAGAAAAGTAGATGATGCAGAAACGTACGCCTTGATCCCATAGACTATGCAGGGATGTAAGTGTCAATGACTCCATCGCTGAAACGATCTTGGACGCACCAAGAACCAAAACTATAGGTATAGCGGCCTTAGTTCGGGGAGAATGGGCTTGGGAGCGAGCAACTCACCAAATTCACCAATGACCAGTGTCATCTAGAAAAGGTAATTAGGAAGTCGTGTCGCATGTCTAAAGCACACAGCATACAACTGCACCAGTAGCAATCCAGCTCTTATTGCTGACTGTGAGAAGACTCAGTGGCGGGACTTGGTCGACAAAGGGTAGAAACATACGCCTATAAACGCGCATGGCCAGGAAGGACTGGACGAAGAGTGCGGTGAATCCCTAGTACGTATGATGAGCCGGAGGAGAGCGGGCGAGCTGAACAAGTGACGTACATTGAAGAACACCTCGACCTAGATTATGAAATGAGTCAACGAAAGCCGACAAAGAACGACGTGATAGCTTACGACTAGACTCCTAGTGGGTAATGAGTACACAAATTTTGTGAATACGAAGCTACTCACCAGACGATCTCGGTGAGTGCTATCTTTACTCCGAAATCGGTGACGAGATAAGTGTAGACTACAAATGAAATGAGCACACACAGCCAGGGGATCGATAATCGTACTTGCCCGTGTGGGTGATCAGGGCCTGGTGGCATGTGTCTGACACAAGAACGGCAGCAACCTGTGAGGCAGAATTGGAATGGAAAGGAAGGAAAACTTTTTGTAAACTGACCAAAAGTTTGATATACCACGGATCCAAAGGATAACTACTATAGTAGTACCAGGTCTGAATGCATGTGACTGGCGTTCGCCGGTTTAATGGGGTGCAAATGAAAATGCAATGGCACAGACCTCCATATAGACTATAGAAGTGATGATGAGTACGACCGGTGACTTAAGAGTGTGTCATATAACTCACGTCGCTGAGACGACGACGCCGATCAAGAAAGCACCAAAACTAATACTGATGGTTAATGACGGAACGGAGAGGAAAGGGGGAGGGAGTATACGTATTGTCCAGGCCACTCATTGGAGGAAGGTAGCGGGAGGACAGAAAGAGGGGGCGGGCGGGCGGGGCGGGTGGGGTCACATACAGCACACAGAAACGGCTATTTGAGAGACGTTGCGGGTCCGGGAGTACTGCGTGGAAACTTGCTGTTCATAGTGGTAACAGTACAGCTTGGCAGACTTCCGGCATTGCAAACCATTCAGCCGCCGTTTACACGAGGCACCTTTCCTATCCCCATTAGTATTGGCGCATTCTCCCATCTCACAGATCTGATCCTCAAACGAGGTTCCATAATGCTTACCTTCTATTCGTGTTGTTTCAGCTGCATCAACCCTGGCAGCTCTGCGAGCCTTTGCAGCCGGATTAGGCTTACACCAAGGTGACCCTGTGCGTGCATGAGTATTCCTCACCTCCGGGATCCCTTTCCTTGAGTTCTGTGTCTGTACGGCGATTGTCGACTTGACATAGTTCTTCGTTGCTTCAGTGATGCCGGTGATTGTGGTCGTTCAGCCAACGCGAAGGACTATTCGGGGACCCCTAGAACTGGTCGGCTTACATAAACATTAGAGCCCCGAAAACTAGATGGTGTCGAGCGTGGGATTCTGACAGACTCTACCGAAGCGACTGCACAAAGACATACGCCGAGTCGACCTCCTAGATCCGCGTAGATATAAAGTCGCTTCGTTACTTTGACCTCGTGTTGTGTTATCGCGTCAGTCAGTGTCATGAGATCGATACTGTCCACCCATCTGAAACGACAATTTTTATGTAACATAGTGAACAAGGTCCCGAGGGGATAAGGAGTATAGCGACTCGGCCGCGTGTCTAGTTCAACATCCGCAGTCAGCGTTCAGACGTCCAAGCTGGAGCATAGGCAAACATTAACGCGTGTATTGCTGGTAGAAAGATACAGTGGTCAAATAAGCACACAAGGTTCAATACTCTGTCTGGTCACGCTGAGCGTGCCACAGGAATAACAATACTTAGGATACCTTTTTCTGCATTTACCTGGTGATCATGGTCTATTAGCGATCTTGAAGCCAGATGTGATCCCTTTTCTACTCGTCATTATGAAAGGGGATCAAATACACTTGCACTTCGAGGGGGCAAGGAAACCGGGGTAAATCCTGACCGGTTCAAGACCGCGTCAGTTAAATTTCAGTGAATCTTGTAGTTGCGGACATGACTGAATCACGCACACAGGGAATTTGCTGGCGCATCGTTGCGAAACTACAACATAGACGATTAGACTGTGCAACACCTGTCTCGCATCCAGAAATGGGCCGAATGGCTTGGAAAGATAGCGGGCCATTACTCATACTGAAACCTATAGAGATCGGTGTCTTCTTTGAACGAGATCGTCACTCAACTGCGATATCATTTTCCGTGGCTTCAATCGATGCCCTAGGACGTCTTCTCATTGAAGCACTCACTACTGTCAGCCGCCACGACTGGTGCGTCACCAGGTAAAATGAGAACTTGGAATAGCACTCAGGACTTGTTTTGGGAGATAAATGGCCGAGCACGCTGTGACTCCGAGACTCTTGTGCTCTGTCAGCTACGCACTTCTCAAGCTAACTCGCCTCCTCGCCTGCATCCTGCTTCTTAGAGACGGAAAGTCCCAACCGGACTGAGGTCGGATAGATTGGCGGTGTGAAGTAACAATTCATTAGGTAGTCTAGATGTCAACACAAGTCTTTGAACGAAGACAGGCTAAACACATTGCAAGAGATCCGCATGGACGAGCGCACCACGTGTATGCAATTCTTTCCAGACGACACGTGGATCGTACGGTCTCCAGGACAAGGAACAATTATCCAGTTGGGTGTTCCAGAACCACTAGGCGTGGTATGGGGTTGTCCATAAACGTGGGTGTTATAGTCGTCATGGAAGACGGACGGCGAACGATCAGCGGGGCGAAGATGACAGGCAATACTGTTCTGGGCCCCCAATAGCAAGTAAATCGCTCCGACTTGACTACGATGGTGGAAGTGTTACCAGATTCGATGAGTCTCGCTACCGGTCAGAGAGCAGCCTCAAGCGAGTCCTGTTAGTTTTGGCGGGCCTGGCGACTGTCCCGTCGGGACCCGTTTCTGTGGCGTATCTGGCTAAGCTGATCAAGGTAGCAGCCCGTCCATATGATACGTTTGCACGGACTGGTTAGACGGGCAAAGCGATTATGTATCAAGTGATTGCATTATGCCAGCTGAATCCCACGACTCAGTCGTGGTTTCCAATGCGGCTGCGACGCGCACTTGGTGCCATCCAGCCACAACTTAATCGCAAAATTCGACCTGTTGTTCACATGGCATACTGGTGTCTAATCCTCGCCGGGAGCCTGCTATACGTGAGTCTACAATTCGGCCCGCTCGAATTCTCTGTCATTCACTTGCGTGTGCCGGATGACGGTGTGAATTCCTCGACAGACCTAGTTGGTCGAATGCAATCACACTCTGGAGCAAGTTTCGTGGTCTTTTGAAATACTATACCGTTACGGTAGGTAGCGCTTCACACGTCAGGTGTTGTCATCAACCCTGTTCTTGTGCTTTCTTTCAGTCCCTAGGACGTTCGCGGGGTTGAACAGACGGCTTATTGTCATTTCACAGTGGTCAATTCGCGTCAGGGTCTCTAGTGGTACGAGAACGCCCCTGCGCATGTTGGGGACCCTGTATCCCAACGGTTCCGTGGTCTGCAAGAGACAATTAATTTCGATGGAAAATTATCTCATTTCATCTTGACCCTCCTGTCATGTATTGTGCACAGTGCACTCGTCAGAGCACGCCTGGATCAATAGGAGGCATCGCTCACAGACGCGAAGACTGTAACTTCCCTCTACCTTTGTCAATTACCCATATACTCAGGTGTACGTTTAACCACTGGCCGGTTGACTTCACATCACGAACAGCGTTATAAGTCGACAGGAAACGGATTGAGACTACAATAAAGCGCACCTAGTGATTCTTCACACGAAAGCGTGCTCGGAGAGCTCAAGGTATGCCTCATAGGCCTCGTACGTCTTTATCTGTATTCTCGAATTCTTTTCTCTTTCAGTTCGCTGTCCTATGATAAGACTGTGCGCGACGTCACTAAGTTTATGAAGCTCTTGACAAGCCTCTTTGTAAATAAACGGCACAATGAAGAACGACGCCTAGGTGGAAACCATATAGTGCTTCACAAGTGTGCACTCTTGACCTTTTCGGCACAGTTCCGGGGTCAGCACCCGACACTGTCTCTGAAAAGGATTTTCAATTATCAACGTCGATTTTACACATGATCACCCTCCCTAGAAGGTATTTGGATAAAGATGCGGTTTGGAATTCATCAGCAAGAATGTGAGGCAATCCATGTGGCATGCTTTCTCCCAATATCCTATGAACACATGATCGCGGCCCTTGGGAAATCGCCTACGATCGTTCCTCTTCTCGTAGTGATGAGATTAAATGTGATACATTAGTCAATGCTGTGACAAGGCGAGTGAGGTATTTACCATATGCTTTCGGAAGCCCAGCCTTCGGTCAGCCCAACTACCCAAGGTAAGTGTCACATATATTAGCAAGTGCTATGTACTATGTGCATCTGATAGAGGTACGAGTACACTCGAACGATGGGTGATGGACTTGGAGGCTGCAATGCCGCTGTTCAGAACATCTAATCCGAAGCACAGACATCATTCCAAGACACAAGTAGGGGTGAACATTTTCAATGCCTCACCTCACACAAGTGGGATGAGCGATTCAAAGAATCGCTATTCTAAGATGCCTTTTGTCAATCACTTCAGTGAAACCAGCCAGTGGTAACCGGTGGTAACCGATGGTAACCGATGGTAGCCGACGGTCTGAACCAGTCCTGACTGCCTACTCATTTACAGAAGCAGTCTATGATCTGGATTTATCACCTACATACAATAAATTACGCAAGTTCTGCGAGTGGTTACGCGACGGGGGCCGATGGGTATGAAGCAACACGTACCGGATCGACAAAATTCACGATCAATATTAGTATTGAACCACGCGGTTACGTCCGTGTACAAATGGTACGAGATTGCAGCCCTTAGAACTATTGTCCTTCTAAAGTGCACTAGCAGAATATCCACTGACCCAAAAGAGGACGTCCTGATGACGAGCATCAGTAAAATGTACAGTTACTTTTTTTGGTACTTTTTCAAACTTTTCTGCTGCTTTGAGGGCGAGAATGTGCTTTTTGGGACCACAAAGCAGTAAAAAGCGTGGAAAAGTAAGTTGACAATTTGCTGATGAAGCTGGGGTCTAGGATGCTCGCATCCAAAGTGTATAGCTTCGATGATTGAGAGTCTTGTCTCGACGACATTGATATCAGTGCTACCATGGTTTACAGAGCTGACAGATGCTCGAGCCATGTGTGCATGATACAACCTTTACAACGATGCAGTACAGTTGCGACAATGTAACAGTCCCATCAATTCACACCAGTCACAGGGGCGGCGCTGGAGTCGCCAATTTCCCAACTCCCATATCTGTTGTAAATGAAAGTCTTAGCATGAAAGATTCTACTATAAGTATGGTCATATTTTCTGATCAGCAAATTTACCTAATTGATGATATTGATAGATCTCTTGCTGGCGGTAATTTCCTCGAGGCTTCTGTGGCTTCTTAACCCCCTTTCTCTTATTCTCGATACATTCTATTCCTTGTGACTCAGAAAACGTACCAAAACTCCGGAATGCAATGAAGTTGGTGATTTTTGCACAGTGTCATGATATTTATACTGTTCGACAACTTCCGCAAAAAGTCCCCGTAATAAATCATGACCTTCTCTCTGTCCTGAGGGTCCCATCAAGAGTAAAAGGCTTAAGTTCTATTTTTTTCAGGATCATCTCATCTAGAAGATGCCCACAGTGGTGTCATTGATCATTTCGTCTGGCAGTGCAATCGTTGTTCAATTGTGCAAGCGTACCTCCTAAAGGCAAGGGCATACGTATGGGACAAAGTTTTACTGTATTATAAGATAGAAATGACGCACGCGTATCCAAAGTCTTGACATACGTGCGCGCGTCGACTTGGTCTTCACGCTCCATAAAACTACCCCTCGCCCGCCGCCAACGTCGTTTCTGTGACCCTACCAAAGTGCCGTACAAATACCCATATTCTTATATTTGCAATGTACGTGGTGATGTCGCTTATCTCCTTCGTCTTGGCTCATGCGTTCACGTTGACGAGCGAACAATTGGAGTTGGTCACGCCGTTCTAAACCACACACGACAGAAGCGGACAACACCGGATCGCGCGCGCGTCAGAAAAAACGGGGGCGAGGTACATCTGTGATACTCACGTTCGCCTGGTTGGTGCAGCAGATGGGTTGTTGGGCACGCGATGCTCCGGATCCAGCACCAATGACCGTGAGCGGGAACACTGGATGCCGACTTATCCGGAAAAGAAGTGGAGGGCAATACCCAAGGCGCTGAGGATGTCTTGTGCCGAGGACGAAGAGCTCTGCAGGCAGAGTCAAGTATGGGGCAATCAGTGGGCGTATGTGATGGAGATGGCACGAGAGAAAAGGGTCTCACGTCCATTGTCCTCTCGCAACACTGCAAGATGCCCGTGTCGCATTGACTGTTGGAGTCCCCACGAAGGTTATGTTGGGCACTGGCAGCAGCAACGAGGAAGAGAGCTGGGAGAACGATTGACAAGGGACGGGCCAGTATTCTAGGTTTTCTGGGATAGACACAACACACGGGCACATAGGTTGTGCAGGGCAGATAGATGTTGGTGTGATCAGAACATTCTGTTGGGTTGACGAGATTTATACTCTTTTGCTTCTGGTCGGAAAAGGGAAAATGTTTTGGGGTACAATGGCCTCAACGCCGTCAAGAGAAGAAAGGAAGGTAGCATGCACCTCATCAGCAAGACCGTAAAGAATGTGGGAAATAGCACTTGATCGAGAGGTGCGCGCGACTAGTAGCAACAAACTATGTACGAGTTAGTTATGAGTACATGGAAAAATAAGGTAGCGAGTACTTCACCTCAGTCGTGCGCTCGACAACAGACTGAGGTGAAAGGCACATCTATATATGAAAGAGAATGAGTAGTATCTAAAGGAGATACTAGGAGCTTGCAGAGCTCTGGATATGCGAGACACAGGAATAAGAAAAAATGTAAGTACGCGATAAAAGCTATGAAGTGGTCCATACAATTTCTAATATGCGAGATATGTTGCGCATTCAGCTCATGTGCGCACCGGTGATTGTTCAGGCCGGTTATGGCTGTGGCTGCGCGCGTGCTTGCTAATTCCAACGCTCCCCCTCAAGCCGTGCACAGTCTGAAACAGGCAGCACGAGGTCCTGGCCTTCAATGGGAGTAATACTGTCATTCAGTAACCTGGCAAACAATATTGGTATGTTTAGTGCTTGCACATTATTGATGATCTTTCTAGGTTGAGTTTTAATTTGTCCTCGTTGATGTGGTGGACTGATATCCTCAATAAGTTGTCCACAGTCGTGTAGGGGTGGCTTGGATAGCCTAGGTGCGTCTCTTGTTGTTTGCTTGTACTGCTCATGCTGACTTGTCTGCTTGTCAGCTGGCATCCTCGGGTTGACTTGTCTTGGGTTGATATGTGCATTATTCGTTGCACTGTTCATCCGCTGTCGTTCCCTGCCCTTTATGGTTTCGCCGTCTTCTTCGTGCATCCAGTTGCACTTGCCGTCTTCCAGCTCATCTACTTTGTCTTTTAGCCCTTTAAATTGACTTGGTGGATTCATTTTGTTGGTCTGCCAGTTCCTGACACCTCTGGGACTTGCTGGGTCACTGTGGATGTCGCCTGGTGTGTGCAGATTGCCACTGAAGTCATTCAGTATGTCCTGAGCCTCTTTGAGTGAGTTTCCCTCTTTTCTCTGTTCTAAAAGTCCTCTGACGCGATTTGATGCATTCCAGCGTTTCTTCGGCCGGTTCCTGGCATCTCCAACACTGTCCAATACTTGCAGTACATCCGCTTCAAAGTCCAGGTTGAATTGCTCATCTGGAGAACCCCTAGGTAAACCTTCTTCCTCCCCTCGCTTCAGGTATCCTTGCTGATGTTCTGATGCGTCCTGTGGGTCCTTAGGTCGCTCCTGCAGGTCCTCAGCATCACTAAATGGCGCCCTTGTATGTGCGTCACATTTGGTAAGTCCAGTATTGGTACTCAGGTGCCCAACTTGCTCCCCCTTGAGCTTGATACTCTTGGGTTCGACACGTTGTCGCATGGGCTTGTCAGGTGGTTTGTGGGTGTCCCCTGGTGCGTTTCCTTCACCTTGTGAGGTATGCTGACTGCTTTCTTCAGCTTCTTCGTTGCTGTCCACATCCACGTAGCTGAGTGTAATGCTTTCATTTTGATCACCTTCGACATCTTTGCCCGGTTCGTCCTCTATGCGGTCTAGTTTGTTCTTTATTCGCATGTGGCATATCTGGGGGCTCTTTCCCTCATCTGGTAGTTTGTCCTGGTGGCGTCCATGACCACTCATTGTCGTTGCAGAGTTGTTCAGTGCTCTCAATCTCCTTTCAACTTGCTTGACCTTTATGTCAGCTATTGCCTCACCCACTCCTTTATCCAGGTCTTCTGACTGGTCTGGAGGCTCTGTGGGCCTGTTGGGATGATGTTTATTGTCATCCAGCATGTCCTCAGAGTCTTCTGATAGCATTGGCTTCTTATTGCCATCATCTTCAATCTGACTTTCATATTCTTGTAGGACTTCCAGGGTGCATGACCAATATTTGTTGTTGTTATTCTTGTGTGCAGTGAGTTTGTCACTTCTGCCACTTGTTACCCAATCCTCCCTTTTGAGTGGCATGCTCTGGGGTTTATATGGCAAGTGGTTGCCTCCTTTGTTGACTGACTTCCTATTTAGGGTTTTGTGCATGCATGCAATTGCTCTGCTGCCATGCTTGTTGTAATATTGTACATTTCCTTTACATTTTCTTATTTAATCTTTTATCTTTTCATCTTATCTTTATCACATGACTGATCACATGATCAGGCCTAGACCAATGATGTCATGCTTGCAGGCTGCCTCATAGGCATAGCCTCTTTAATTTCCATCTTATGAAAAAAGCCTTTTTTTTATTTCCATTGCTTTTTTCCTTCTCTTTCATTCTGATGCCTCATGCTTGCATTAAGGATTTAATTTCTGCTTCTTCTTTCTATTTTTGTTATCTTCTTATCTATGATGTCACATGGTCTATGTGCATCCTGCTGTAGTATAAATATGGGGTGTATTCAACTAATCCCCCTCAGTCTAATCCACTTGGTTATTTGCCTCCTAGAGGTTAAGGCCTTAAGGATATTACTCCTTCATCTACTCATCATATCTACTCTCATCTCTGTGTGTCTTTGTGGATTGTGTGGCAAGACCCTATATGGTATCTGCAGTACTGCTTCAAGTTGTGATTGCTTGTTAAGAAGTATAGTTGTTCTAGGTTGTATATCAATGCTCATTATCATCATCATCAACTTTACTTGGCCCACTCTGAATTTTGTTTTCAGCAACTGCTGCTTCCCTAGCAGCATCTTTCAGATCCTCAGCAGGGTCAATGCAGTTGATAGATACTTTGTTCTTGACTTCCAGCACTTTAAACTCAGAATCCCATTTATAATCAAGTACATCTTCATTGGCAACTGAAAACCAGTCCTCACTTGGCCTCTCATCTTCATCATTCAATTTGGTAGGTGACAAGCTCAAAGTTGACTCATTGTTGTCTGATTTGTCATAGACTCTAAAAACTTCATTTTCAGAATCCATGTCATTTTCTACTACACCTGCAGCACTAGCAGTAGATTTCATTTCTTTGTTATCTTTCTCATTATGAAAGGCAGCTAAATGCTCTGTTTGTTGAGTGACCAGAGAAACACTATAACCCTGCCTATATCCATCACCATAATCTGTTGGGCAATCTGGCATCATCAATAGAATCCTAAAGAACATCTGAAGGAAAGAAAGCTGAACAGCAGCAAGGGAATTGGAAGTGAGAAAAAAGTGATCTAACAACACCTTGATGAACTATTGCATTGTCAGTATGACAAGCACTCTTGCAGCCATGTCTGCATCATTCTAATACCAGCACCTAAGAGACTGGCATAATTGTAGTTGACTCTTGGGGTGAGGAGTCTGGATCTTGGGTGATTGCATAACTATCTCCAGGTTGCCAACCTTAAAAGCTGGTTAGGGGTGCCACCCCATCCTGGGATCATACACACAGTGGCCTAACAGGATCATCTTCAAGCTCACAAGCAAGGAGGAACAACTATAAATACCAATTGTTAATATGATAAGGATAACTGGCAGCGTACACCTATGATGTCTGCAGGTATAACATTATTTTGAGCTTGTGATAAGACTTTTGAATCACATGGGTTATCTTGCACAAAGTATTGATAATGAATGTCTTCCATAATGTCTTGACTGGATCCTGTCTTGACCAAGTAACAAGTTGGTGAACACACAGTAATAAATAAAGAAGAGAGGATAGGAGTTGGACCACATTCAGGCAATGTCTTACTCTTAGGTAGTCCAAAAACCAGGTGGGTGAATAGCTACCTTGTTACTTGCTGTTCCTTAACATCACCAGGCCACCAGTGAAGGCAGAGTGGAAGAGGTGAACAAGTAGATTTGACTGGGGGGACACCAGCCCTTGCACAACCCCTTATATATGATATATGAGAGTGCACAGACCATGCTGTAACTTGGGTCTAGAGTATAGTGTAATTAATGCTATTGGTAGATAAGATAAGGAGTAAGAGTCCATGCATGAAAGGTTAGGTATTCATCTAGAAAGAAATGGAAGAGCTAAGATGAATACAGTGTGTACCATAGAATGAAAGATTGATCATAAGATGTGAAAGATTAAGAAGGTGATTGTGGCAGAGATCATTAAGATTCTGCAGGGTTATGATCAAGATTGATATCTTGATAAGAGATTGTACTGATCAGAAAGTAAAAACAGAGATGAGAAAGGCATGGTAGCCTTGAGGATGTGGGAGAGAATCTAGATGATTGGTTGAGGGTCATGATGGTCATGAGAGAAAGGAAGAGGGGTTAAGATGTGGAGCACATGATAGAGTGATGAGATGAAGAGGGAATGGTGTGATCTTGTGATCAGGGAAGTTATGAAGTCATAAGGAAAGTCATGCCCATGTGCTAACACAAAGTATGCAGGGAGTAGTCATGCACATACTTGCTAACACAAAGTACAAGGTGTGATGTGATGTCATAACACTGTTGAGCCATATTCCCAACACTCTTATGGGCCTCATTTTGACTTGCCTCAGTCTTTATCATTATCATTTTGCCTCTTTCCCTTTCTGTTTGATGCTTCTGACAATCCAACAGCCAAAGCTTTATTGTGATTTTGATTCTTATCAACATAAGGTAGATATTTTGCCTTCTGACAATCAGCTTCCTTGGCAATAACTGAAATTAATGTGTCCAGATCTAGGGTCTTCATTGAATTGAATAGTCAAGCAGTGGTGAACTAACTTGATGTGAAGTTAGCAAGCAAATTCAGAAGTGACTTTATGATTGTTGATTAGTAATCTTTTTCATTAATATTGACTTCAACAGCTGATAGCTCTTCTTACTTCATTTATAGACCATTCAGAAATTGTCAAACATCTCCACCCTTTTAAAACCTAGACTTCAAGAATTGTGTATGCAAGTTCATCTGTGCATATGTGCCCTTTTTCATATACTCCTTGACTATCTTATTCCATATATCAGTAATGCTCATCTGCTTGTGGATGCAGAGAGCAGTTAAATCTGGGATTCACTAGGGGAGTAGGTACTTCACCATCTATTTATCCTTCAATCACTTATCAACTAGAGCTTGCTGTGCTGTCATAACAGGAGTGGAGTAGGTAGAATGCATAGTGGTGCCATCAAAATGGCCTCACAATTTAACTTTCATAGCAATTTGGAAATGGAAATTGAAGATTGCCCAGTTGGTGCCCTTCATCTTAAGCTTTGGGACATTGCTTGAGAGGATCTCAATAGAAGTGGACATGGCAATAAGATCAGATGAGTCTTCATCAATTGGCAGTGGAGGCAGAGCTCATAACATGTGGGAAATAGCACTTGATTGAGAGGTTGTCAAGTCCTGCTCCTTGTTGAAGTTTGACTGAAGTTGTGAGATTTTGAGGAGGAAATGGAGGAGTGGTTAGCAGAGGTGGACTGAAGGCCCAGATGGAGGAATAGAGTAAGGGGGGAACTCAGTGAGGATGTCAGCACAGGACTTATGTGTTATATCCTTGTATAGACCCACATTCTTGTATTTTGGAGGTCATAGGAGCAGAGGTCTGAAGCAGAGAAGAAGTAGAAGGAGTAGGAGTTTGGAAGGAGATTGAGGAGATTGAACAAGGATAAAAGGAGTGACTTAGTTGATATTTGTACTACTGAGATATACAGGAGATGCAGCTCTTAAGTATGAGTAAGGTAAGGTACAAGATACAAAGGTGAGACAATGAAGCATGTGGAAATGTCAAGTGACCATATGGTTATGTCAAAAGTGTATGAAGATATCAAAAATGATGGTATGTAGAAAGAACAGTGACAATGACACTGACAATGATAGATAGAGACATATGAAAAATATAAATAGTAAGTCTGACATGTTTGAGGGCTGATGCAAGTGAGGAAAGGAACTCTGAGGTAGGAGCTTTGAAGAATAGGAGCTCTGAAGGGTAGGAGGAGCAAGGGGTAGCAGAGGTAGCTGAAGATGATCAGAGGAGATGGGTAGGGGTCAGATGGATGAATATGACAGAGGTGCACATGACTAGTAGCAACAAACTATGTAGTTATGAGTACATGGGAAAATAAAGTAGTGAGTATTTTACCTCAGTTGTGCACTTAACAACAGACTGAGGTGCTCTAAGTGTGAAAGGCACATTGTTATGCTTGGCCTTGGATAAGAATGAGTGTAGCCCTTGAAAGAATCTAAGTGTGCTGAATGAATGTTTTTGAGACATACTAAGACTGCTAAGCACTAGGGCTAAGGGCCAACATTGCTTGAAAGGTTCTAAGAGGCTTAGGGACCTTGAAAGCAACTAAACAAACTATGTTGCAAGGTTTCTATACAAAGTACAAGGGAGAACTAAGCTAAGGAGATGTATAGTAAAGTTCTGGCTTTATATATATCTCTAGAATGCACATAGACCATGGTTAAGGGCTAGTGTGGAAAGAAACAAAATAATGGTAGCAAATGGGCCATTATCTGTCAAGCTGAGACAAGTCACCTGTCAAGATGAAATAGTGTGAAAGAAAGCAATAAGAGTGTTGATCAAAGGAAGCATGCTGTGCATGAAAGAGAAGAGCAGAAATAGAAACACAGCTATGACAAGCATGAGAACAAAGAGATCAACATGAGAGATTTGCCCAATGGTGTGGCAACCAATGGGGAAATCAAAGTAAGAAAAGAAGCAGATAAAAGAAAAGTGTAATAGTGTAGCATAGGAAGAGAAATGTAACATTACCCCCCTGCTAGACTAAGAGCTACCCAGTGAATCATCTTCTTTGGCAATCCAGAAAAAGAAAAGAGAATATCTGACTAGGAGTCCTGTGATATTGGCAACTGCTTCATTATCAAGAAAGTCATCACCATAGTTTATGATATCATTCTGAGTAGAGACATTGTTTGTGGGGGAGAACAAGGAGGACTGAGGGGATTTATGGCATGGTCTCCAATTGTGTAGGCATAAAAGAGGAACTGGAGTGGGTCTAGAAAAGTGATCTCATGGTTGGGGACCATGGCATGGGGTATGATGAATAGAAATGGGTTAAAAGAACTGTGGTTCATCACTTGATTGTGAGTGACTATTGAATGAGGACAAGAACATGGTAGGGCTGATTAGTATATGTGGTTGGGTGAAGGATATAGATAGCATGTGGGGGTGATAGGCATTGCAGTTGTTCTGTATGTGTTCTGGCCTCCAATTGAGGCAATGGGAGCACTGATATATAGGGCAGTCTATCTGAACATGCCTGAGGTGTCAGCACTGAAAACAGGCTTTATTGTACCTGGGATGATTTGGGGTCAGCATGATGCAACTCAAGTTACCAGTCCAATAGAAGTTCAATTGGTTCACAATTGTGATCTCTTCTATAGTAGTGGGATTGAAGGTCTCAGAGGGCATTGGGACTTCTTCTTCATCTCTGGTTCTCTGATTTAGGGTGCACAAGTAAATGGTGCACAGATAAAGGTCCAGACTTTCTAAAAATTCTTCAAATTTAAGCTGAAAGGCTAAGGCTTCATAAGCCTGCTTAAAATCTATAGTGACAGATGATATAATGGAGATGAGGAAAGAACACATAGCATTGGCATTGTCATGCATTCTGGAGAATGCCATATGAAGGTGGTTGATAGTGAGAAATGTAGAGTAGAGGAAGTGGAGTGAAAACTCCATATTGACATGGGCATTGATGGATATAGCCATGCAGCTGCCTCTAATAAAATTCCTAATTCACACTGGGTACATTGGGTCTGGGGATATAGCTCTCATTCTATAAGCAGATAGGAGTAGGTCAATGAATAAAGTCTTTGAAGAAAATAATTCCAAATGGGTATTCTGGTAAAAAGAGGGAGAAGAAAGCAAAAAAGATGTATTGGTGGGTGTACTTGTATGATTTTCATTGTTATTTTCTAGTGAAATGATTGAGATAATGGAAGTGGAGATATCAAAAGAGAAGATAGTAGATAGGGAGGTGATGGAGTTGGTGGTGAAAGATGCATTGAGAGAAATGGCCATAGTTGCTAGCTTGATATAGAGAAGATGTTACAGTTTGTTTCCCATATACACTTTTCCCAATACATTTCACAACACTCACTTTTCTAGACTCATATTGCACCTCTTATGTATATCTTGCTCCTAGTCAAGACTTGTACTTTTCCCTGGCAATCCCATAACTTTCCAGTCATCTGACTATATTATATGACTTCCCTATCATGTGCTCAAAAGACCCTTATCACTCATCATGTGCATCTCACATGCCTTACATCTTGTGTCTTATCTCATCACCCAGATCTCACCTTTTCAAGTCCTTTTGAGTCACTCAGTGGTGTAACCTCATTTCTATGCATCAGAGCTTCCCTTTTTGTTCTTTTTCTCCATACCTGTTATGACATTGTGTGCATACTTGCATATATGAATACCACACTGTATACTTTGTGTTAGTGCAAGTATGATGACTCTTCTTAGTGCATGGATTGCACTTTATGACTCATGACTTTCCCTGATCATGTGACATTTCTGTTCCTTCTTTACATTGTCACTCCTTCACTGTAATCACATCTCTAACCCCTCTCCCTTCCTCTCATGACACTCATGACCCCTCACCAATCATTTTTAAATCCTTCCACATTCTCAAGATGTCCTCACCTCCTTTATCTCCACTCTTACCTTCTGATCAGTATGATCACTCATCAAGATCATATCTCAATCATGACCCTGCAGAACCCTTGATGGGATCTCTGCCACAATTACCCTCCTGATCATTCACATCTTGTGATGATCTTCTATTTACATTACTTTCTGCAGTTGTCCTTATTTCTAATCTTTTCTGACAGCTGCCTAACCTTTTTTTCATGGACTTTATCCTTTTATATTAGTAGCCTATAGCATTAATGTCATATACCCTAGACCATGGGTCACTGCTTGATCTGTGCACCTTCTTGTACCATATATAAGGGGTTATTGTTGCAGAACCAAAGAGTTACACTACTTTGCCAAACAACCCAACCAATCTGGCAGACGATCAGAGATCTCAGTATGGGGCTTTACCATAAATGTTGGATAGAAGAGGGATGACTAGGACAGTCTTGAGGTCTGTGGATAAAGGAAAGAACTGCACATTGGAGGGAACAACTATATCCAGGAACTTCAGGACTACTCTTGCAAGTCCTTGTTAGTAACTGTACTCTTGCAACAGTACTCTGTCTTCCTCCTAATACCTAACCCCTAATGGGAAAGGCATAATTGTTGTCGGACCTTGGGGCGAGGGTTCCAGTCCTTGGGTGATTACATAGCTATTACCAGGTTGCAACTCTTGAGAACAAAGTTGGTGTTACCATAGATTCTAGAGTATGTTCAATAACCCCATAGGATGTCCCAACGAGAGTGTGATACTACTCATGGCTTAAATATCTATAGTCCTTGATACTAATATGATAAGGGTCAGCAGCAATGGTAGCTTCTATGACCTGCAGATATAACATCAGGAACGTTACAATAAGGGTTCCATCATGTGATCTTTGATAGTGTTTCGGTAGTTCTTCCAATGAATGAGTTCTGTACTTTCATAGGTTCTGGGATCTGAACTAGATGTGGTACGAGTTGGCTCATAGGCCTTGTGTTGGTGGTTTGATAGTACGAGGATATGATGGATCAATAGAGGAAAGGGGAGGAGTTGGCTTTATCTCCAGATGGCTCACTCCTGAGGCTCAGTTAAGAGGGCCAGGTGAATACCATCCCTTACTTGTACTGTTGTTACTAGGCCACCTTAGTAGGCAGGGTAGGACGTGAGGAAACAAGTGAATTAGGCTGGGGGAACAGCCTGTACTCATAACCCCTTATATATGTTACAGGATAGTGCATGGACCGTGCTGTACATTAGGGTCTAGGGTATACGTGATTAATGCTATTGGACTAGTAGATTAAAGGGTAAAGTCCTGCAGGCAAAGGTTAGGCATCTCATCTAATAGAATGAAAGAAGTGGAGATGAAAATGCAGGGTTTAATGTAGAGGGAAGATTGATCATCAAGATGTGAATGATCAAGAAGGGGATTGTGGCAGAGATCCATCTAGGATCTTGCAGGGTCATGATTGAGATGCAATCTCGATGTGTGATCATACTGATTAGATGGTAAGGTGGAGATGAGGAAAGGGATTGAGATCAGAATGGAAGATGTGATCAGTGTGAAGTTGTAAAGGAAGTGAAGAGGTGAAACTGTGAATGTGATACACGTGAAGGGTGAAGGTGTGATAATGTGAAGGGACAAGAGAGGTCACGTGATCAGGGAAAGTCATGATTGAGTATTCGTGCATGCAAGCATAGCAGTCATTGTATCAAGTATTGTACACAATTTGTAACACTTCCCCCATCTCTAGGATGGATTCCAGACATCCAAAGAGAACAGAGAATTGTGTGTTGAATTGTGCGAGTCGTAAGGAGGAAAATCAACATCCAATAAAGGACTGTCAATTAACCAATCATAAAGGGTGGTGGTGTTACGAATTGTGTACGATACTTAACGATACAACGGTACAAGGACTGCTTGCTTGCATGCACGAGTACTATTCATGACTTATCCCTGATCACATGACCTCCCTCGTTCCCTTCACATCGTCACGCCTTCACCTTGTCACATGATCACATCTCTTATCTCTCTTCACACTCTTCATGAATCACTGATCATTCTTTCATTCCCGATCATCTCCCCCTTCTTCATCTCCGTCGTTCCCTCCGATTGGTACGATCACCAATCGAGATTACATCTCGATCACGACCCTGCAAGATCCTAGATGGATCTCTGCCACGATCCCTTCTCTGATCAGTCACACCTTGTGATCGATCTTCCATTTTACTGTAGACCCTGCATTCATATCCGCTCTTCATCTTCCCACTCCATATGAATGCCTAACCTTTCACTCATGGACATTACCCTTTACCCTAGTAGCCTATAGCATTAATCCCATATACCCTAGAACCTAGTGTACAGCTTGGTCTGTGCACATTCCTGTAACCTATAAGTAGTGGGGTTATGAGTTGGCTGTTCCCCCAGCCTAATCCACTTGTTTCCTTGTGTCCTACCCTGCCTACCAAGGTGGCCTAGTGACAACAGTACAAGTAAGGGATGGTATTTGCCTGGCCCTCTTAACTGAGCCCTGGGAGTGAGCCATCTTGTTACATTTCTACCCATACGCTTTCCTCCCTATGCCTTTTCCCCTGTCTTCCCATTCGTCTCCACGCCCCTGGTGTCGACCCAGGCATTGCCTTGTTTCACACCTAAACTGTGCTTCATCTTCAGATCTTCCTTTCCACGCACAGCATGGTAACTTAATCGACACATTTATTGTTTCCGTTTCACACTTCTTTTGATCGACAGCTGTCACTCCACCTTGACAGCTGTAACAGGTTTCACCTTGACAGCGGCCTTCCGCAACCCTTGACATCTCTTTCTTATTCGTTACCGAGCTAATGTCCTTTCCCACACCTACCCTACATAACGGTCCATGCGCAGTTGGGATACGTATATAAAGTGCTACTTTACATACAATACCTTAGCTTAGTTCTCCCTTGTCTTACCTAGCATTTGCAACATTAGTTTGCTTGCTAGCTCAAGGTCCCCTAAGTCTCACCCCGAGCCCTAAGTCCCTTGCTACCCCAGCAAGGCCCCTCAGTAC
>JBBPJS010000005.1:0-44468 GCA_038088835.1 Singerocomus rubriflavus
AGCCCAGTCCTCACACCTCCAGCACTCTAGCACTGGCTCTGCACACTGCTTCCCCTTCCCCTTGCTGGAGCTCTGCTTCAACATCATCTGCTCTGCCTAAACTCCATCAGCTCCACTGCTTTTCACAACATGTCAATGTAAGGAACTGATGTTCCCTACAGTGGTAAAGGCCTGTCTTCCTATCCCCACTCTTCCCCTTTGCTGCTACGCATCCAGCATACATCCGGATGTCTGCATCATATCCATGCTCCTATAGTTCAGGTCCTCAAGTAGTCCCACATCTAGTAAACCTTTCGGTGAGTGACCCCCCTTGTTTCATTTGATTCCTTACATCATTAGACATGTCCGGAGCACTGTTAAACATGTCCGGACCACTCTTAAGTACATCCAGACCTCTTACATTTTGCTCAAAAGACATCTTTACCTGTTTTATGCACTTCCCTTTATTACAATTGTCCCCAGACCAATCCCCTCTATGTCCATGGACTTCTTAGCATCCTATACACGTCCAGATCACTCTTAAGTACATTCGGACCTCTTACATTTTGCTTAATTCAATGTTTTCTACACTTTTACCCCTTTTACACATCCTATACATTCCTTTTCACCCGGTTTGTCTCCAGACCCCTTTTGTAACTGTCACATCGGTCCTTACACTACTTACATAAGTCCCGGGTGTGCCTGGACTATAAACGGGTGTACATACACTCAATAGAGAAGGTTTCCTTTCCACCAAAATCACAAATAAGTCAGATCTGTGCCTGGTACTGCCATTTTCAAGTCTCAAACCTCAATCTATATGTCTGGACACTCAGTTCGCACTGTATTATCATGCTGCCACTTTGTATTCAGTCCTACTGCCTATAAAGCTTAGGAGTAGTGTCCGATACAATCTATCTAGGGGAATAGTAAGTCCAGAGTTTTACCCTTTCTTTCTTCTCTTTTTGAATCTCTTTGGGATGAGCCTATCATTCCCTTCACCTTTCTACTGACCTCCTTGCCACCCCAAGGAGTATTTTTGTTTTACATCGACTTACCCTTTTTCTGGCTGCCACCTCAGTCTCTGCTTGACACCTCACATCCTTCTCTGCCTACTTTCTGACAGCTTCCTCTGCTTTTCTCTGCTCCTTCTTCTCCCTTCTTGCCTTCACATGCTGTCTCCGTTCTGCTGCCTTGGCCTCCCACAGTGTGTCATCATTGTTGATGCACTTCACCAGCCACTCTTTGCTCCACATTTTGATGTCTGTATATTCCAACATAGTGGTTGTTTTTTAAGAAGTTGTTCATGGATCACCCAGACTTTATACTGTGCAGATAACACCCCACTCCACTGGTTAATTTTTCAGACTCTGCAGTCAATGGAGTCACATGATCCTTAGTGACCTTCAAGGGTTCAGGCCTAAAAGGGGGATATTGTTATATTCTGCATTTCAAGTCAACTCCAGTACCTCTGTACCACCTCCAGTCCATTTCTCCTCCGTTCTTCTATACTTACTCTGTTTGGACTTGTACCTACTAATTTCCTCTGACTCTGTTTCCCTTATGTTCTCATATGTCACTTTTACCTTACGTTTCATTCTTTGCTTAGTTAGAACTCCAATATTGGTGCTTGCTTAGGAGCACAGCTCCAAGGCTGTGCTCTGGCATAGTCCTACCTTTGACTCCTCCAGTACATACTGTAACCTGACTCCAGACTTAGTTATCCAAGTACCTCCATATATAAACTCCATAGTTACAACTTGTACACCTCAGTTTGAATATCAACATAACCTGACACTCTTCCCACTTGTTTTCTAAGTCATTGACTGACTTCTTCTATTACCTTCTCCAACCTCCAACCTCCAACCCTCTGTAAATTCAGAACAACCAGATTCTGTGCAAGGGTACACCACATAAGATGAAGCCAAGTCCCATCTAAACCCCTCAACTCTGGATCTTTAGAGTTCCCCTCAGAGCAGTGTCTGACATGAGTTTAACAGCCTAATCCACTTGTTATCTCCTCTCCTACCCTGCCTACCAAGATGGCCTAGTAATGAGTGCAAGTAAGGGACAGCTATTTGCCTATTGGTCCTTTATTGGATTCCTAGAAGTGAGGCACATCTGGAGATAAAGCTAATCTTTCACTTCTACCCTCCATCATATCATTATACTAGATCATAGCAACACCATACTGCCAATGTTTGGCTAGCTAGCAAGCTTGTTCCCCATCAATGTATAGAACCCAGTACTGAGAAGAACAAAAGACATTCTTTGAAAGATATATCAAACCTTGAAACTATTAAAGATCACATGATGTAGTCTTCATCATATCAACTACTGATATTATATCAGCAACCTAGAGAAGCTCTTACTGCTGATAGGTCTTATCATATTATAGAATTGTCCATAGATATTTAAGCCACAAGTAGTATCACACTCTCATTGAAACATCTGTTGGATTATCAAACATACCACAGATTAATGGTGACACCAGTTTCATTCTCAAGGGTTGCAACCTGGTAATAGCTATATGAACACCCAAGGCTCAGAATTCTTATTCCAAAAGCTGAACACAATTATGCCTTCTACATTAGGTATTAGGTATTAGGAGGAAGACAGAACCATGATGCAATAGTTTGTTGGTTAACAAGGACTTGCAAGAGTAGTCCTGGTGTTCCTGTATAGAAAATCCCCCCAACACTCCATTTTTTCCTTATCTCTGAAGACCCCTGCTATTCTAGCACCATTTCTCTATTTGACATCTATGGTTAAGCCTCATACTGAGATCTCTGATTGTCTGCCAGGTTGGTTGGGTTGTTTGGCAGAGTAGCATAACTCTTTGATTCCACAACATAGACCAGGCAAGGTAAATAAGCCTAATCCAAGTGATATGAATGAAGAACTATACTAATGATATATAATCCCTTGAGTGATCTGGACATGGGTATGTTGAATTGATGGGTGAAAGAGTAAGATAGAGGGTAATTCCTAGGCCTCACTTTCTAAGAGAGGATGAGTAATCAAATGAATTAGGCTAAGAAATGATAGCCAAAGACAATTCCTTTATATATGTATATGAAGTGTACATGAATCAGATGATGTCATAGATAAGGTGTGAAAAGGAAGCACACCTCATGGCTATCAAATGGAAGAGAAGCAATGGAGATTAAAAAGAAGGGACAGAAATGAAAAAGAAGACTCCTACAAAGCAAAAATGAAAGATAGGAGCTTCTAGAAAGATCTGAATCTCAACATGAGGTTTCCTACAGGCATGACATCATCTATGACATCATAGGTCTAGACTGATCATGTAATCAGTCAGGTGACAAGTCATGTGACCTAGTCATGTGATGCTGAAAGATAAGATAAGATAAAGAAAAAAAAAAAAAAAAAATTGTACAAGTCCAAGATGCAATTTGTAATAGTGGTCTTGTTCTTTGAATGAAGATATGATGGTATGATGAGTGAAATAGAGATAGAAAGAGTAACCAAATAGATTAGACTAAGAGAATTCAGCCAAAAACACCCCATATTTATACTATAGCATCTAGTGTATGGATTAAGTGATGTCATAGATAAAAAGGGAAAAAAAAGCATACTATGAGGTACTTGGAATGGAAAAGAACACAATGGAAATGAAAAAAAGCTTCCAGAAAAAAAATAAATTAAAAATAAATTTTTAGAATGTTTTGGACTAGTTATAAAGCTTTCAGCAGGCATGACATTATTATGACATCATAGGTCTAGAACTGATCATGTGATCAATCATGTGACAAGTCACATGACCTAGTCATGTGATGATGCTGATAAGATAAGATAAAAGTAAAAAAAGTAAAAGTAAAGTAAAAAGATATAAGTCTAATATATAATTTATAACAATATATGTTACAAATGTTGTATAAACCTCAGTACTATGACTGCATGCTTGCATTGCATGTTGCATGAGTACTTATGATTACACAATTCCTGATCATGTGACTTCTCCATTTCTCTTCACATTATTATGCCTCTAACCTTTCATATGCATTACATTCTACTTCACCTCTTCATACCTTCATAATCATCATGACATCACTGATCAATCTTTCATTTCTAATCACCTCACCTTTTTCATCTCCACCCTTATCCTCTAATCAGCATGATTATCTATCAGGATTTCATATCTTGATCATGAACTCTGCAGAATTATAGATGAATCTTTGCCATAATTACTATTCCAGATTCTTTATATCTTGTGATCAACCTTCCATTCTACTGTACACCTAGCTTTTATATCTGCTCTTTGTCTTCTCTTTCATATGAAAGCCTAACCTTTGCCTTAAGAACCTTATCCTTATATTATATAGCCAATAGCATTAATACTATATACCCTAGACTCTAGTATACTGCATGATCCATGCACTATCTTGTATCATATATAAGGGGTTATAACAAGGGCTGTTCCCCCAGCCTAATCCACTTGTTTTATTCCTCTCCTATCCTGTCTATTAAGGTGGCCTAGTGAAAGAATACAAATAAGGAATAGTTATTTACCTACCAAACCTTTACTGGTTCTCTAGAAGTGAGACTATCTGGAGATAAAGCCACTCCCTTCACTTCTCCCCTTATTGAATCATACCTCACACCACTGAACCACCAACATCAGGCCAGTGAGCCAACTCATACCATGTTCCAAACAAAACCCAGTATCAGGAAGTATGAAACACATTCATTGGAAGATACTGAACAAGAAACATATTAAAGACCATGTGACATCAGAACCCTCATTGTAAAGTCCTCTCTGATGTTATACCTGTGATCCTGATAAGCCATCATTGCTGTGTGGATCTTATCATATTAGATTATAGCATTCACAGATATTTAAGCCACAAGTAGTATTGTACTCTCATTGAGACATTCTGTGGGTTATTGTACACACTCAGGATCTATGGTGACAATGCATTGTTATTAAGGATGGCAACCTGGAATCAGCCATGCAATTATCCAAGGCTTAGAACCCTTGCCCCAAGAGCCAAACACAATTATGCAATGTATATTAGGTTATTGTGTTAGGAGGAAGACAAAGTACCATTGCAAAAGTACAAGTACTAGAAAGGACTTGCAAGAATAGTCCTGGAGTTCATCCCTGAAGATATCCTGCCTCAGTCCTTTCCTTTATCCCATTCCCCCATTCCCTGCTATCTAGCACTCCCTATATCCAAGTCTAGCCTCAACACACTGTTTTTCACCCTCTGATTGTCTACTGAGTTGATTGGGTTGTTTGGCAGAGTAGTGTAACTCTTTAGTTTCACAACAATATATGAATATTTTCATTTCTTTGATACTATAAACAAAGGTATACTATGTCTGAGTTTCAAACAGTTCCCACACTCCTTTTTTTCCTACTTTTACTATTATGAAATCTCTCTTTATTGATCAGAAAGCTACTATTCTGGCTTAGCTTTATGCTAAACATTCTGCCCACTCTATTATCTCTCATATGGGCCTCAATGTCTCTATTGTGTCTAGGCTTCACTCCAAAAAGTGCCCAAATCTAGAAAAATCCTCTAATAGTTGCCCATTCAAACTTTCTTCTATTAATATTTAGCATGATATTCATCTTCTTTCTAATGGCAAGGCAGAAACTGCTGTTTAGGTTGCCAAAACTCTTTCCAACATTATTAACCAACCTCTCAATTCTAATACAATCTGCCAGCACTTGAAAAAATCTGGTATAAAGGCTGTAGTCAAGAAGAAATCTTTTTTACTTCTGCCAAACATTGCAAGGCTTGTTTGAACTTTGCCTATGCTCATAAAGATTGGACTATAGAGGACTGAAAGCATGTCATTTGGTCAGATGAGACCAAAATCAATTGCCTAGGGTCAGATGGTCACAAATGGGCATGGAAAAAGTTAGGTGAAAGTCTTAGTAACAGGCTAGTAGAGGGAACTGTGAAGTTTGGAGGGGGTTCTATCATAATGTGGGGCTGTATAACTTGGCAAGAAGTTGGTTATGCTGCTAAGATTGATGGTAGAATGAATGGAGATCTCTACCTTCAAATTTTGAAGGATAAGCTGCAGAACTCCATGCAGTACTATAATCTCAATTCTTTTAATATCATCTTTTAGCAAAACAATGACCCCAAGGATACATGCAAAAAGGTCAAGGAATGGCTAGATAAACAGAAATTCAAGACTATGATATGGCCTGCCCAGTCTTCTGATATTAACCCTATTGAACACCTATGGGAATATATCAAAAAAAGGCTTGAAGAGTATGAGAATCCTTTTAATGGGATAGTGGAGTTATAGGAGAGGATTCAAGTAGAGTGGGAAAAAATACCAGCTAAGGAATGTCAGAAGTTGATTGAAAGCATAGCCAGAAGGATTCAGGCAGTGCTTAGAGTAAAAGGAGGCCATATCAAGTACTAATAATACTCAAATACCAAAAGTGAATAAATCATTGCAATGAGGTTACTGTTTTATAATGGCTATATCTCAGCAGGCCCTAAGTAGAATGACATGACCTAGAGGGCAATGTTATAGCCAAGAGTATGTATATTAATTCATCTTATCAACACTAAGCACAATACCCACATATAATTGCAATATGCTTCATGTATTGAATTGAGATCAAATATTGCAACAGTTTTTTCACTCACTGTAGCTTCTTCATACCCTAGATAGTTCTTTATTTCAGAGGTAGCATGACATTGAGCTGATAATGATGGGTAGATAAAAGAGTAAAGTGTAAGTTGTCAAGACAATAAGGGGGTTCATGAGGGAAAAGCTTTTAAAAGGTATAAAAAGAACATATAGTCAAAAATGGTTTGAACTGAATGATTATTGAAATTGACCAAGTAAGCACAGTCAGTGATATAAGAGGATGACACTCAATTTAAAGATCAGACAACATAAATAGCCTAATTCAAGTGTTGTGCAACTTAAACTGAAAACAAAAAAACAAACTAATAATATGAATTTCATTGAGTGATCTTATATGATACTTGATTTGAATAATAATGAGAATATAAAAGTATAAGGATAACCTTTTTATAGCCTCACTTTATAGGTTGTGACAATTAACTAAGTGAATTAGACTAAGGGAATTTAGTCAAAGACACCCCATATTTATACTGTATAAGTCTGTATATAGACTAAGTGATGTCATAGATAAAAGATATCAAGAATAGAAAAAAGAGATGGAAATGAAAGGCATGAGTCAATATGTGTTGACCATAAGTCATGGAAATGAAAAGAAAGTATGCCTTGAGTTAACAGATATCAAGAAGTGTCAACATGACTCATCCATGAGGTGTGACTTGTAAAAATATGAAAAGGTAAAAAGATAAAAGGAAAGTTTAGATCTAGTCACATGATCATAAGTTATATGATGTCTTGTGATCTGAAAAGTATCATAAGAAAGACAAAAGTATAAGTCCAATGTATGATGCATAACAGCAAGCCTGTTTTTGGTGCAAAGAGTCTGATTGCACTTAAGGCAACAGCTGTCAGATCTCATCAAACAGTTTGGCACAGATATTGCCAATCAGACAGATGGATGTCTGGCAGACACTGTTGAGACACTACTTATGATCTTGCATCATTATCTCATATCATATATCACAATCTCATCTATTCTAGATATATATACTCTGTCATTAGCATACATAGAGCCTTTCCCTAGGCTTGTATATTCATTTCTTCTCTTCTATTCTTGAGAGTGATGCTCTAGGACTTAGAGTTGTTCCTGACATTATACAAGCCTTACCCCTCTCTATCATGTTTGCCCTCAAGGCCACCTACCCTTGAAAGAAGCACACCTACCTATACACTGTCCCTCAAGGCTACTTACCCTTGAAGAGACATTCACTCCAATATTATTTTCTTTTAATCTCCTTCTTGCACTCAGCTTTGTTTGAGGTTATTCCCAGAAGCAATGCAATTTTTTCCAGTAACTTCTAGAAAGCTCAAGTTATTACCCCTGAAGCAAAGTCAACAGGATAATCCATCCCCAAACTACCACCATGTCAACTGCACCTTCATGAGCAGCATCTCATAATACTATTCAGGCAGCAATGACTGGGGGTGCCCCCACTGTCACTTCTTAGCTCAAAATATCAACATCTGCTGATGTCTTCAGAGCTCTGGGAGAAGTAGCAGCTACTATCAAAGCATCACAAGACAAGGATGACTCAGACAGTCAGTTAACAACTAGCAAAGGCAAAGAGCACATTGTATCACCAACACACTCAGATGCTGATAAAAATTTTATGGAGAAATTGTAAAGATGGAAACAACTTTACAGATCTATAGGACCAAAGTTTGCCAGACCAATGCCCATGATGCCCACTGATGATGATGTTTATATGTCATCAACTCCCATCCCTTCATCCAAGAAGAAGAAATTGACAAAACTTGGCAAATCACTAGCTGCTAAACCAGAGATGTTTGATGGCGATAAAAGCAAATACATTTAATGGCATTGAACAATCAACCTATACTTAGATGGATTTGATGAACAGCCAATGAATCAGCAGAAAATCCTCATTGTTTTGTCTTATATAAGGGGGGATAATATAGCAGGACACACAGCAGATCTATATATGATGCAGGGACTCCATACCACTAGCACTTTCACCATCTTCTCAAAGTATCTTGACTCAATCTTTAAGCCTGCTGATGTCTTAAGGAAAGCACAGAACAAACTAAAGACACTCACTCAAAGAAACAAGGAGTCAGTAGAAGATTTCACCATCTGTCTCAAGCAATTAGCACTGGACACAAACTACAATATGGATTTGGACACCTCCACTCTGATCAATGTGTTAAGAGATGGGGTCAACAAAGCAACCTTGACTTTTGCTTTCCAATCCAACCCCACATTGATCAATGACAACACAGACTATCTCTGTTGGGAAGCAGCACTAATCAATGCTAAAATTACTCTATCAATGATTAAGGAAGCAGATAAATCGAAAATAATGAAGCAGAGTTGGAAGCATTAACCATATCATCTCCATTCTACTCCTAGGTCATCAACAGCCTCCACATTCACTCTGGGGTTAACTATGAATAATCCTTGCCCCTCTATGACCCAAAGCCAATGAAACCTGAATGCCATAGGAACCTTTGGTGGTCAGGGAATTCTGATGGATATTGAAAAAGCATATGCAGAAGGAAAGTGTTTTTATTGTGGAGAACCATGGCCCTGCAAGCAACACTTCAAACCTCAAATGAGAGCAGTGGGGGAACAGCAGAGAAGGATTAGTATTGATGAAGAAGAACTTCACAAACTATACAAAGAACTCTGAGCCTTGAAAGCTCAAGTAGAAAAGGATACTAAGGATTTTCTAAAGGAGCAGTAGGTAGGAGGTACCATACTGCTACTCCTATACCTTTTGATATGGCAAATCGATATTCTATTCTCAAGATCAAAATGCTGGAATTGGTACTACCTATCCATGTGTTGGGTTCAAGGGCAATCCCCTATGAACAAAGTAGCAAGGACAATGCTGGTCCTGACCTTACTGCTACAGAAGAAACCACTCTTATACTCTGGTCTCGAACAATTGTCAGGACCAACATCATCAATACCCTACCAAAAGGGATGCATTGAAAAATCTCTGATCATTCCAAGCTAGCAACTAAATATGGAATATATGTCATAATGGATGTCATTGATTGTGAGTATAGAGAAGACATTGGCATCATTATAGTGAATAATAGTAACACCATATGGAACATTCACACTGATGACAAGGTTGCTCAACTTATCACTGAATGACTTCCTATCCCAGAAACAACATCAAGGGAACAACTCAATGACAATCAATGCAGTCCTAGTGACTTATTCAATCCTTTAGTCCAAGTACAAATCCTCACTAGATCCAAGAATATCACATTAGTACAAAATGCTGATCAAGAGAAGAAGATGCAATCTCCTTCTAAAATCTCAACAAAGAAGATGAACCTAATCACTAAGAAGTCACCTGAATGCAAAATGTGCAGAAGGGTGCAAAAAGGGATGATGATTGATCCTTGGTCTATCTGGTGGATTTGTCAAATGATTAATAGGGGAGACGAAAAAACATCACTATAACATCTCTGTTGAGCAACCAGAGAAACACTATACAACCCTACCTATCTTCTATCACCATAACCTGTTGGGCAATCTGGCATCACCAACTGAATTCTAGAGAAAGTCCAGAGAGAAGAGTGCTGAATAGCAAGGGGAAATCAGAGAGTGAGGAAAGGATGATCTACAACACCTTGACGAACTCTTGCATTGTTAGTATTACTAGGACTATTGCACCTAGTACACATCCTTCTAATACTAGCTCCTATGAGCCTAGCATAATCGTAGTCGAGCCATGGAGCAAGGAGTCAGGCTCTTGGGTAATCACATTGCTATCTCCAGGTTGCAACCCTTGAAAGCTGATTAGGGGTGCCACCCCATCTCAGGGTTAACACACAGTCTTTCCAACGAGATCTTCTACAAGTCCATAAATGAGTAGGAACACTAATAGATATTTGTTAATATGATAAGGGCAAGTGGCAGTGTATGCCTATGATGCCTGCAGGTATGACATCATCTTGATAGTTGTGGTAACATCTTGAGTCACATAGGTTTTCCATCATTGAGTGCCTGCACAAAGCAAGGCGAGATCTTCACAAAGAACATCTTCCAGGTTGTTTTAACTGGGTCCTGTCTTGACCAAGTCCTGAGTTAGCATGACCACACAGTTATAAATAAAAGAATGTGGAGGGGAGGATGAGACCACATTCGAGCAATGCCTCACTCCTGGGCAGTCCAAAGATTGGGCAGATGAATAGCTACTCTGTTACTTGTTATAGCTTAAACATCATTAGGCCACCTTTGCAGGCAGAGTGAGAGAGGTGAACAAGTGGATTTGGCTGGGGGACAACAGCCCTTGCACAACCCCTTATATACGGTACATGAGAGTGCACAGACCAAGCTGTGTTTTGGGTCTAGGGTATAACACTATTAATGCTATTGGTAGATAAGGTAAAGGTAATAGTCCATGATGTAAAGGTTAGGCATTCATAGAAGAAGTTAGAAGTGGATATAAATGCAGGGCTTACTATAGAATGGAAGATCATTACAAGATGTGAATGATCAAAGGAATAATTGTGGCAGAGATCCCATTAAGGGTTCTGCAGGGTCATAATCTAGATCAGATAATCTAGATGAGATGTCATACTGATCAGGAAGAGTGGAGATGAAGGAATGGAAGATGCATTGCAGGCATGCAACAACCATGAGGTGTGGAGGGATCTGAGATGATCAGTGTGAGGTCATGAATGTCATGAAGGTGTGAAGAGAGTGAAGATGTGAAACACGTGATGGGTGAAGGCATGATAATGTGAAGGAATAGAGTAGTCACGTGATCAGGGAAAGGGAAGTCATGTGACCCGCAGGTCGCGTGATCGTGCCCAATGCTAACATAGAATACGCTGGGAGAGTCATGCATGCACTTGCTAACACAAAGTACAAGTGATGCATATGATGTCATAACAATCTCAAGTACTTCATACATGATTCCAGAAGACCTGAAGTCAATCAAGAACTTGTCCAACAAATAAAGAATAGCAACAAGTATAATGTATACTAGATTCTCAAAGATCTACAGCAAAAGCCACATCATACACTGTGATGCTATCATCACCCCAATTTCACATCACTGCTTGCCCCCATTATAATGATCATGGATGATGGCAGAGATTTTTCAAGAGATGCTCTTATTGACTCAGGAGCTATAGGATCATTGATCAATCAAACATTTGTTAAAAGACATGATATACCAACACACCCACTACCCCATCCAATTCCAATCTATAACACTGACAGAACAAAAAATTCCAATGGTAAAATCACAGAATTCATAATGTGTTTGATGAAACTCTGTGGACATAAAGAGAGAATCACCCTTTTGATAGTCAATCTTGCAACAAATACTATATTCTTAGAATTTGACTGGCTCAAGCTACATAACCCAAAGATAGACTGGAAGACAGGTGAAATGGAATTTGGATGTACTCATGATAAACACTCCCTAGATCTTGAGGAAAGGGATAAGCTTTTCAAGATCAATATCGACAACTACTTACAAAACATGGCAACAAACATAGCAGTCACTGCTAATGCTACCAAAAAGAAGACATTCGAAAAAGCAGTCCCTCATGAATACCATGATTTCAGAGATGTATTTGCAAAGGAAAGTTTTGACAAGTTACCCCCATTTCACCCCTGGGACCATGCAATAAAACTAATCCTAGAAAACCACAAGATAGATTGTAAGACCTATAGTCTTATGCTTGAGGAGCAAAAAGAGCTTAATGCATTTCTGGAGGAGAATTTATCAACCAAACAAATTTGCCCATTAAAGTCCCCTTTCACCTCAACCTTCTTCTTCATTAAGAAGAAGGATGAATGCCTGCAACCTGTCCAAGACTACTGGAAGTTAAATAATATCACTGTCAAGAATTGATATCCTCTTCCATTAATTAATGAACTTGTCAACAAACTTAAAGGGGTGAAGTACTTCACCAAGCTCAATGTATGATGGGGTTACAATAACATTCAGATAAAGAAAGGAGATGAATGGAAGGCTGCCTTTTACATAAACCAGAAACTATTTGAACCACTAGTAATGTTCTTTGGATTGATGAATTCACCAGCTACATTTCAAATGATGATGAATCATATCTTCCAAAATCCTATCAATTAAGGAGCAGTTGTCATCTACATGGATGATATCTTGATCTTCTCAAAAACACTCAAGGATCACCACAAGACTGTTCATGAAGTTCTTCAAATACTTCACAAAAATAAATTATTGCTCAAGCACAAAAAGTGTGACTTCCATCAAATGAAGATTAAGTATCTCAGTCTTGTCATTGCAGAAGGGGAAGTCAGAATGGACCCCTACAAAATCAAAGTGGTCACTGACTGGCCTCAACCCATGAGTTTCAAGGAGCTGAGAGGTTTTCTTGGGTTCATCAATTTCTATTATCACTTCATGAAGAACTTTGCCTCCATTGCATGACCACTAAATGATCTCACATGAAAGGACTCCCCCTTTGTGTGGGGAGAGAAACAGGGGGAGGCATTCATGCACCTCAAGATGACTCTAACTTCAGCCCCAACATTGGGATACCCAATAAACGATGGAATCTTTTGCATTGAGACAGATGATTCAGGGATCAGTCTCAATGCAGTTCTCACACAGCATCAAGGTAATGTATGGAGGCCCATTGCATTCACTTCATGCTCCCTTCTTGATACCAAATGGAATTATCATGCTGCAGATCTGGAACTCCTTGTCATCATCTTTGCTCTCAAAGAGTGGTGCTAATACCTCCTCAATGCACTCCACCCCTTTGAGGTCCTCACAAATCATCAGAATCTCACATGCTTCCAAAAGCCACAAGACCTCTCCTACTGTCAGATTTGGTGGCAGCAACTCTTACAGGAGTATCACTTCACCATCACTCACTGCCCTGAAAAGTCTAACCCTACAGATGGTCTATTCAGAAGGCCTGACTACAATGTGGGGGTGAAAGACATCAACAAAGATAAGATTCTCCTATCTGATGATTTGTTTGTTTGCTTCACCAATACCATAACCATTAAAGAAAATATTTAGAAGCTTTAGCATAAATAAGAAGCATATATAAAGAAAGGTCTAATGATGAAGAATTCACCCTAGACTAAAGAAGATGGATTGGCATATTGGCATGACAAGACATATATCCCAAAAGATGAGGGGTTGAGGGAATGGATACTATAGGAAAACCATGACCACTCTATTGCCAGGCACCTAGGTAGCAAGTGTACCCATGACCTTATTACAACAAAGTACTACTAGCCAACAATCCAAAAAGATGTCGATCACTATGTCAAAGGCTGCAATATCTGTCAAAGGATTAAATCCCCTACAAATAAAATCACACCCCTACATCCTCACAACACCCCCTCACATCCATGGGAAGTCATCTCTGTCAATATCATTGGCCCCCTATTCAAATCCAATGGTAAGGATGCTATCCTCACCATCATCAACAGATTCTTCAAGATAATCCACATTTTCCCCATCTTGTCAACAATCACCACACATGGCATCACAACCATATTCTGTGATCATATCTTCAAACTCCACAGTACCCCAAAGAAGGTCATTTCTGACCACAGACCCCAGTTTATCTCATCTTTCATGAAAAACCTATATACCCTGTTACAGATCAAAGCTAACCCATCCATAGCCTACCACCCCCAAACTGATGGACAAACTGAGTGCATGAACCATGAAGTCAAACAATACCTCCATATATATTGCAACTATTATCAAAACAATTGGGCAAACTAAATCCCCATGGTTGAATTTACCCACAACCAGAAGACCTCATCAGCCACTACCTTCACCCCATTCTTACTTAATTACAGTTATGTCCCAACAATCAGAGTGGAGAAGAAAATCAAAGTGACAAATCAGTCTGCAGAGTTATTCAAAAAAGAGATGAGGAAGAGTAGAGAGTTGATAAAAGAAGCATTGGATATGGCAGCACTATCAATGAAGAAGTTTTGGGATCAACATGTCTCTTATCTAACCCCTGAACACAAGGAAGGGGACCTTGTTTTATTGGAAGCCCACAACATTCAAACTGATCACTCAATGAAGAAACTCAATGATAAAAAGTATGGTCTATTCAAAGTCAAACAGAAGGTCAGCACAGCAGCCTACAAACTTCTACTCCCAAGTGGCTGGAAGAACATCCACTCTGTCTTCCATGAGTCACAGCTATGGCCATACATGAAAGGAGAGTTCTTATCCCAAAAGAAACCACTGCCACCACTGTCAGATCTCATTGTTGATGAAGAGGAACATGAAATCAAGGATATTCTCAATTTGTGGACCAAATGGGGCATCATTGAGTACCTTGTTTACTGAAAGGGGTTCCCCTGTGAAGAGTGTGAGTGGAAAAAAAATCACTGATCTTCCTAATGCTCAGGATGTGATTGCTACATTCCACCACCTCCATCCTACAGCCGACCACCCCCATCCATGCATGTGTGTTCATGCCACATCCCTCCACCCACCTGTCTCCAGTCTCCTCACACAGGGTGAATCCCTGTCTCCACCCATGAATGTCTTTCACAATCCCGATTTCCTCACATTCCACTCATTGCTCATCACTCTTTCCAGCAACATGTTTGAATATCCACCTCCTGAGAACTCTTGGCCTTGAAAGGGGGGTGATGTCAGATCTTGTCAAACAGTTCAGCATAGATATTGCCAATCAGACAGATGGATGTCTGGCAGACACTGCTGAGACACTACTTATGACCTTGCATTATTATCTCATATCATATATTACAATCTCATCTATCCTAGATATATATACTCTGTTGTTAGCATACATAGAGCCTTTCCCTAGGCTTGTATATTCATTTCTTCTCTTCTATCCTCAAGAGTGATGCCCTAGGACTTAGAGTTATTCCTGACAACAGCACAATTACTATGCCATTGCTCAGATCACATCTGGTAAGTCTGAGAGGTTCTGATTGCAGTGCTTTCACATAGAGGTGCTCTGGGATGGCCTTTTGAGGCTCATAACCTGTCAAACTAAGGTGAATAGCCATTAGGATGCCAGCAGAGGAGGAACCTCTGAGTTACCAGATGGTTGTACAAGTGTAAAAACCCTCCTGTATATTAAATGCGAAGCTAGCTGCTCTTATATACAGGATATTGTGTTTATCTAATCTACTGTACAGCAGTCCCTCATTTATTTTGCTTAGAGGCAAGTTATGGGGCACAATGTATAGTATACATGTGTGTGCTACATTTGTACTCTTATCTACTTGTAGCTAGTAGATGGCAGCTATGTAGCGCCAGTCCAAACTGTCCAACACTGGGGGCCTCAGACCCTTGCCATAGTGTATTGTGTAGAACTAGTTTAGATGGTCACTGCATGATAATATATCACATGTCCAAAGTAAATATGGACTTTTTGATCACAGCCACAATTCTCTGAGTCCCCCCTAGGCAACTTGCAAACCAGGTAACGTGGACACAGTGCCATAGGCCTCTTCAATCCTCTCGGTCATCGGCCCCTTGCAAGACCCCATCATGGCTCCAGTGACGCGCTCCTCCACCCCGTCAACCCCCGCTAAGCCACGTGTGAGTACCAGCTCAAATGGTCCAATTACACCGCCCAGCACTGGTATGCGACGTACGCCCCATTGCACCAAGTGCCACCGCCCACGCTCAGGTCATCCCCGCTCCGGTTGTCCTTACATAGACACGTTGGATCCAAGTCTCACATCTCCCTCTGCTATCAAACTTGCTTCCAAAGTCCCACTCGAAGTGCCTGGCGCACCAGACGATGGAATTTTAGAAGAACTTTCCTCTCTCAAAATAGTCAGTCCGACAGAGGAGAGCGGTCATGTGGACTCTATGTCCCCTAACAATGGGAAGAAGTTGCAACGCAGACTTTCGGTGCGCTTTGCCCTCGTCCCGGAGCAAACACTTGCGTCCCTTAGCCCAATAGATTCACACTTGGTGGACGAGTTACTTCAGCCTGGCATGGTCAGCGACACTGTGTCGCCGCAGGATAAGATGACACACGTGTTGGCATGGCGGAAGACTATGGAATGCGTCGATCAATTGCATGATCGCAAAGCTGAACCTATGGAAATCGAGACGGAGCAGCCGTCTAACAACGCGGCCCCCCCACTCTCTCGCCGCATGCCTTGCACGCTTTCTACGCCTACAGCCAGCCTTACGGTTACCGAGACAGTCTCTAACCAGAGCATCGGTGGCTCAGCTCTTGACATGAACGAGACAATTTATTTGCTCCCTGACCCTGATGTCAAAAAAACAGCATCGCTTACTCGTTCAATGAGCTACGAACAGCGCTCCCTCTTTTTACAGCAGCTCAGTCGTTCTTCCATCACGGCACCCGCTACGTTGATCTCCCTCCCACTCGCAGATCTAGACAGTGTACGGAGTGACGCAGAGAAAGTTGGATTCCATATACGCGTTCTTCCAGGCAAGGAGGATGATAATAAATGGGTCATTCTTGGTATCGAGGAGCAGGCAATCGACCTCTTGGCGAAAAAGTTCCTCGAGGAAGAACAGAGGAGTGCGAAGGTCGAGGGTGAGGGCAGGAAATTAACAACGGCCGTAGGTGGTGTGGTTTTTGGCGCAGTAGCCACATGGACAGGCCTTGCATTTTCTTGAGAAATCAAGAGATCCCTTTCTCCCATCTAGTTGCTTTGTCCATTGTATTAGTTATAGCGAATCTGGGGTGACCGATTTGGAACGTTACCCCACCGATCACACTCGCAGTGTTGCAGTGCCTCGACCTTGAGCACGGAAAACTCTCTTTATGGGTAAACGAGTCAAATATTAATGAGCATTCGTACCTGTCGAGGACTCATACATTATGTAGTGTATAGTATATGTTTCAGTAGACACATGAGAACAACAACCACGCGCAACACGCAAGCATATCTAGGACATATGTGGTATGTACCACACATGTCAGCTGTGAATGGCGTGCTTGATTCGCATGCCCTCCGGTGATATCGTTGGCGCTATGGTACAGTGGAGAAGCTAGACCTGGCATGAGGCCGCTTGATATGGTGGTGTACTTCCTTTATATGTCTCCTGAGCGATTGTCGACGCATTGATTTCTTGCACCTATCGCAGATCACATACTCCAGACGAGCATGAGATCTACGATGATATTGACGTTGATTGGAAGGTGAGGGGGGCCGTGGGACTTGTTCCGGAACAGCATAAGCCATCAGGGAGCTGGTATCGACTGAGCCCGCCATGCGGACCTGACTGGTTGGGCTCGTGCCAATAGGAAAGGTGGTCGTGGATGACCAAGCAGACACTGTGTGCGAAAGGTAGTCTGCATCGCGCATAGAAGCCTGCTGTGCAGGCGCGACTACAGCATGGTAGGCATCACCGCCTTGTGCCCACGATACTTTGAATGCGTCCGGATTCGTCGTCCCGGAAGGGACTTGACTTCTCTCGAATTGCGTGAGAATCCCGTCCCAAGCTGTCTGTGGCTCATAGGCATGAATAGTCTCAGCTTCCGCAGCGGACCACCAGGATCTCGAGTGTGCGATAGCAGAGTGATCACAGCCTACAAGCGGTAAAGGTGACGTGCAACCCAGTGCAATCTGGCGGCAAGATCCATGTGGCATAAGACAAAAGTCTCTGAGAAGTGGACAATGGCTAAGTGCAAATGACTGTTGAGAACACGAAGAACTGACTGGGCGATATCTGGAAGAGCGGCAAGCGCGTCATTGATACTTCCAATGATTGGCGCAACCGTGGATAATCGTTCGTGAAGGTCAATAGAAACATTTTTTCTAATAGGATCATCAGGAAAAAGGAATACAACGAACCATCTAGACGCACTGCATGGACATTGACGCGCCGTCCCTGCGGTCTGTAGAATCGGCATTGGCATATGTGTTCATGGAGTGGTGGACACCAGAATGTTTTTGGTAACAAGAATAACTGCAGCACCTAATCATAGACGGACATCAAAAAGAGATTCCATCGCGGTATGGAAGTACCATACAAGTTTTCTTCCATCATCCGAGTGCAGCGAGGTTATGAATGTGAGGAGGGAGGACAAGAGCAATGTTTTGACGTTCACATTTTCAGTATCGGGCCCTTAAATGTTCTTGCGTCCTGCATGCAACACAGCTTCAAAGCCGGATGAGACTTGGGCTAGAGAGATCGTCATGGAGTAACGAATAGAGTTCAATCAGAAACGTGGTTGCAGGAGGTCCGTAAGCATAGTGACATGGAAACGGGCTTCATATGCTGAAGTGAAATACTTTCACAAGAGGGGTGTCCATAACCACCTTCATATCGACCAACTTCGCGTTGAAGGTTTGAAAACGCATCGCGGCAAGCCTTGAAGGGGTTCATAACGGGGTGCAATCGCCAGATCGGTCTAATTAAAAATGGCTGGACAAGGAGAAATGGCGGCACGATACCCGACTCTGGATAGCCATCAGATGAATATTTTGTGTCGAAAGGGACTGCTTACGTTCCGTTGCAGACACGATGCTGGTGATTGGCATGATATGGCACCACCGAAGCTGTCGGCAAGTTCATGCACTGATTGGAGACACCCTGTGCGGCAGAGTCATTGTATAACCCAACCCGGATGGGAATTAAGAAGATGCCGCGAGCAGAAGCCGCTGGTAATGAAAAACGATGGCGCAGACACCAACGGGGAATATGTGATAGAACCACGGGGGATCTACCAATCATTAAGGAATGCCCAGACGACGATGGGAGGAGGTCTGATTAAAAGAGGTCACGTGTCTCAATCTGCACGTTGAATAAGTCCACCCGCCCAAGTCTCTCATATGCCTGTCTACACATGTCCGTTAACTCGTTCGAATCGTTTGAAGCATACACGCAGGGCGCTGAGCAGGACCAACAAGGCGATGGCGATTTGCCCACCTACGACGACTTGGCTGCCCAGCACAGCCCCAATTCGCGGTGCGTGAGACAGTGGACAACCTGCATGGAGACCTGAACATGTATGCAGATTTGGCCGGTGGAGAGGATGGATTGAAAAAAGGTACTTCTCAATCAGTGGAAATGCTGCGACCCTGCACTGACACTAGCCTAGGGCCGCTGAGCGTTATGCAAGCATCACACCAGAAGAAATGGCGCGCCGACGTGCTAGAGGCTGGGGTGACGATCTGGAGCAAACACCCACACAAATACCCGTACGTAAACGTCTCGTTGTCCTCTACAATCTTGTTTCTAAAAGACGGGGATGTCAAGGAGGTCCGAGTAGATAAACCAAATACCCCTACTGCACCTGACGGATGTTGTTCTAATCAGAGTCGTGTTGCACCAGTCCCCTTGCGCATTCATATCAACCGTGATCTCCCCGATCCCTCTGTATCTTCTTCACAACCCAATCAAAGCATCTCTCACCCGCAATCTGCTATTTCCGTCCCGCCAACGGATCCTCTCCTGCAATCTCAGAAAGACTTGCAGGGAACGACCTGTGAAACTCTCCTACCTAGCCATCTGCAACTTCATCAGTTTGGTTCACGATTCCTTCCGCACACAACGTCACCCATTCGCTGCGTCCTCCCTATCAATCGCGACCGTTTGTTGCTTATCGGAACTGATAATGGACTCTCAGTTCTTGACATGTATCCTATGGAGTGGGCAAGTGACGGTAACACTGGAATTGTTCAAAATGGCCCCGGAGACGCGCAGGCACGTGTAATATGGACAGGAGAAGCGTATGTGACCCTCGATCGGACTAAGATGTGTTTTCATGCTCAATTTTAATCAGAGTATATCAAATGACAATCCTTGAGTATGAGGACATTGGTGAAGGAACCCCGCAAGGCGTTGTCCTGGCATTGGTCGGACCAAACCCTGATGCACCATCCGCTTCAAGTGGGCATCAGGAGTCATTGCGGACCCTGAGGATGTACAATCTAGCAAGTCTTACGAATCTTGCCAAATGGACGATTGCTCAAAAGGTTTATAAATGATCCGATTTCCCTGCTTGCTGTGAATTGACTGGATTCCGGCCGCACACAGGGTACACACCCTGTGGACCTCCGCCGCGCTTCTGATTGGAACATCCAACAAACGCCTGTCAAGAAGCATCGTCCAGCAAACAGTATTACACGAGGTTTGAAGCACCTTATCGATTCTCCGACCCGTGTACAGCAACCCATAACATCTTACGAATCCTACCTAGCTATTCCGACTGCAAGGAAGCAAACCACCACCGACTCGGCTGACGCATCGTGGGATGTCGTTGACGATTTGCCACTGCGGTGGGCCACCGATTTCGTGCCACTCGCCGCTGCTGGCTCCAGATTGGCAGGTGTAAGTGTTATTTCTTATGCCTTATGGCATGAGGGTGGGGCTGGGCCTGGCGGAGGGAGACATGGACGGCGAGCACTGCTTGTTGTTGCCACCAAGTATAATATATTTTTGTATGAGACCCCGAAGGGAGAAAGGGCATTTCATTTTGTCAAGGTGAGCGCCATTAATTTACTTTACATTGTAAGCTCCTTACGTAGCATTCTCTGAGCAGGAATTTTACACGCCGTTCCAACCCCGTAACCTGACGTTTGTCCACCAGTCGGTCCAAGACATCACTCGATCCTCGTCCGAGAGTGCTTCACCAAGACAGTCAGGATATGGTCACTCCCGTGGCGCGTCTTCGGATTCTCACTTTTCTCCTCATAATAACCGCACACCGTTTTCGCATCTCACGTACAGTGCACAAATGGCTGTATTTGTCGTGTTTGAGAAGAGAGCGGGGCTCATACGCATCGCAGATGCGGCGGTGGCGGACGTAGAAATGTATGACACTGGAAGTGGAAATCTGATGCCCGTAAAAGACTCGCTAAATGTTGGCACCTCACTCGGGTCTAGGCGTTCCCGCACCTCGATGGACTTTATGGCATTCAAGGAAGGGAAGGGCACTTGGATCCTTCCATCCCTTGTTGATCTACCAGCAACGCAGCTTCCAGGCGGAGATATCTCTTCCGAGAAGTCGGTCTATGTGCTTACGAGAGGAAAGAGCACGCACATCCTTCCCGCGCCTCTCCCTGCGATTATCCAGCAAGCCCCGCCCATTCAGTCACTCGTGTGGCTCTCCACCCCATCCAGCGTCAGCGTGCGCGTGTGCGTTCCGCTAACAACGTCCCCACGTATTGACCCTCCCAAAACGCCACCATTCATCCAGCTGATCGGCTTCGGCGAGGATGGCGTTGAAACACAAGAAATTCCCCTTGCAGCGTTGCTGTCAAGCACGAAGGGCAAGGGAAAGGGTGTGGCGCTTGCAGATCCACGCCGTGGCCAGTCATTCATCGGCGAGACTGGATGCTTGGCGCATGGCGGACATTGGCACCGCCTCCCTGAGATGGCGGCGCCTATGCTAGAACGAATGGACTCGACGTCGTCGACCAGCTCGCTTGAGAGCGTTCGTACCGAGGAGGTCATTGCTCGGCTCAAAGCAGAGGCTGGGGTGTATGGATGGCTGAGAAAGTCTGTCGAGGACTGGCGGGTATTCTGGGTTGGAGGAGATGCACGCAACGTGAGTAGTCGCGACGAGGAAGAAGATGGCATCCTGGTGTAGCACTGACGGATGAAATCGGTGACTCCCTGAGGTGCCCCAGGCAATCGATCTCCACCGTCCTTCTATTTCTCCCCCTGCTCAGCTTGAACGAGCGTGTATGGATATTTTCGCGGCTGATAGGCTGCACTATAATTGCCCCAGATGTAAAAAAATCACTACACCCTATTTAACACTGCAACGAACGTGCTACACCTAATATGTATGGATTGATTTCTTCCCGGTCATAGTAATATAGAAAAGTCTCCCCTCCTTTTTTTTTTTGCATATGCAATACGTCACAGCAAGTCACACTACATGAGGGATTTCGGAATGTTAAAGTTCAAACTCCTGTTCCAGGAAAACAGACACCTCACGCGCTACAGGGGTGGCGGGCCGAAGAGGAGATTGAATTAAAACTCTGTTTGACGGTTGCCTGTTACTCCGCACTCATCCGGCAGTTTTCTTGTGAGGACCCTTGTGAGACCAACCGCAGTGTGCACGCACGCAGTGACTTTGCTCCGGTTTTTGTTAGCCCGACGACCAGCCTGTGATAGCCGTGGATCCACACGTGAATTACAACTAATCCCTTTGTCCTTCATATCCTTCATATTAGATGTTCTGAAAGCATTCAACAGTTCGCATAAGTAGTCCGATGGCAATACTACTGAAAGACCAAAAAAAAAAAAAGGTCCAAAACACGGCGTACGCTCCAGGTATTACAGTACCGTTGGTAAAATAGGTCATGTTATAAATAAGTGGAATGATCACACAAAAAGAAGACAACGAAAAAGCTCCTGTATACATGCATTAGGTGAATATCAACAGGCCCAGACACGTTACCAACGTTGCGTGTGCATCATGAATTTGCGCCCTTGGCAAACGAAGTTCGACTGGACTCGTCCAGCGATTGTCTCGGTTTTTGACCAGACTTCAGTTGAGGCCGAGAGGACAGTGGCCGTCGATCACGGATCACCACAAAAGATCGACCAGGCTCCTTTGAGCTGGAGGCAGCCACATTGACATCCTCCACCTCGTCCAATACCAATCCATCCGAGTGTCTGCGATGGCGGCGAATGTTGAACCAGTGTTTCTTCCTCGGTTGGCTTGCCTCCACGTTGGCCTCGCTACCACCACGAAACCCTTTCTCCCCAGTCTCGACCAATGCGTGCGACTCCGGTGCTGTGCTCGATGCCGAAGCGATAGCAGCCAACTCGCCAACAATGATGGCAGTTTGACTTACAGTTCTGCCTGCTGGCAACCCTGAGTTGGTCAGCACAGGCATCCTCGCTACGTTGGCCATCGAAGTCGTTGGTGTCGGTGCTTCTCCTTCAGGGGGCACAGCCACGGGACTCTCACCAGGGCCTGATCCTCTCCGCTCCATACTTGGGAACGTCAGCGTAGAGCCCTCTTTACCTCCCGCGATCGCGTAAGGAGAATCAAAATGCGCCCGTCCGCCACCTACACGGGAAAATCCAGAATTTGATGTTTGTGTGCGTGGTGAGGACTCGGCGCGATCGTAAGATCCTCTGTTTCCATGTCCAGGGAAGGGCTGCCATGCACCCATGATGTGTGCGCTTTCATCATCATCGTCGCTGTCTTCCCTGTACGGACGGAGGGCTTGCTCTGGGCGAAGAACCGAAGCAGGTGGCCCAGAGTGGTGCGAAGCAGCAGAACCCTTGGCTGGCTGGGAAAATGAAGTAATGGGTGGTACGAACGATCCAGAGTCACGGATCGTATATGACTCTCGCACTTCTGAAATATTGTAATGTCTGCGCCCTCGTGCATGCTTGCGAGTGCCACAGCAGCCAAGGATAGCGAGTGTACCAACAAGGCCACTATCAACCGGTCGTCTAGATCGATCGAACCCTACGCGACCAAAAATGCGTACGAGAGCTTCTGTGAATTTGACCAGCAAGATGAGGAATAATGCAAGATAAACGAGGCATAACACGATGAGTATGCCATAGGCAACCCAGCCACCAGCAGCCGAGCCAATGGAAATCTAAAAAAAAATATGAATGATTCATAATAAACAACAACACTTGAGCCTCACCGATGGTGTCAACACCACAAGCAACACCGCGATTACGATTCTAGCAACACAGAATAAGAAGCTTATGAGGCTCATACCCGCCCCAGTCCCCCAAGGAAGCCATATGCTTGTAATCAATGCACTGACAACCTCTGATACAAGAATCACTATGGCCTGAGCTGTACCACTTCTTTGGCCACCCCCTATCACAATTCCATTGACCAAGTTTGACAAGAGGAGTAGGCCACAAAAAAGCTGCGAGCCAGGGCGAAAGTGATTATAAAGTGGTCCAAGTGAGAGGAGGGTCCGCGTTTCATCATACAGCTTGGAAGTAGGTGTTCGAGCGAGTCGAAGCAGTAGCATTGCAGGGAGGATTACTGAGAAAACTGCGAACGAGAGTGCACCAAGGGCAATGGAGGGACCTGAAGTGGCGGTGGAGAATTCGTAAACCGAGAAAACAGTCACGGGGAAATGGAAGAGAGAGAGCACGCGGACGAGGTTGCCGATCAAAACACTTGTATGAAATGACCTAAAGTTCGGACGGAGCCAACGCCGTCGTAACGTGGGATATGTGTGAGCATAGCCATTCAACGAACGACTCTCGTCAGCCATGTTATCGAGCATATCTTTGCTTCCTGCTGAATGACGCGGGCTGCGACCTTTATTTGCCGACATCGGGAGGTTGGTCGAAAATGATTTATGAGAGAAAATCAGATCGATCATCCAGATAAACAGGCTAATGGCAATGATTCCCGCCAGGATGGCAAGGAAGATGGAGAGGCATATCCCGAAGAGATTCCGAGGACTAACTCCCACGCTCCATGCAAAGGCTGCCATACCATTTGGCGTTCCGGGAGGAAGAAGAAAAAGGGAATTAGGAATGGACGTATTGAGATAGAGAACAGAATTCGTATCGCCTAGCTGATCTGCGAACGTCGACGGAGGATTGTACGATTGAACGTCGAGTGGATTCCAATGCTCAGAATCGGGTGTCAGGCTGACATCTGGGTATCAAAGATGTTACAATGCGACGGACACGTACGATTTTTAAATAAAACTCACTGTATGTGAGGGTAGCCCATGCTGTCTGCGAAAGCAACGGGTCTAGGAAATAATCAAGGGATCGAAGATACATTTGAAAAGTTAACGTACAAATGAATGGTGGCCATTGAACGGCGACCATAGCCAGCGCGGCACACCATTGCGTGTGCATCATGATATCGCGTAACGAGGGCGAACCTTGCAAAGATGAGGGCATATACATCAGCAGAGATAAGGGACGTACAAAATCTTATGAGGGCAGGCGATGTCGCCAGGTGTTCACCGCTGATGGCACTGGCAAGAATGAAACCAGCATTTTGTATGCGATGCCAGATGCCACGGCCTGGTCGGCTTAAACCACGGCCCCACGCAGCACTGATGCGGGCAATGCCAACGATCAGCCAGTATGCAATTGCTAGAGATACGGTAGCCCAAAAGATGATGTGTACGGCTCCATATGGCGAGCCGAGTGGACCAGGATGAAGTGGGGTGGTTGCAACAGAGAGACACAGGATCTCTTGTTCATTGGTGTCGAGTGCACGAAGCTGCGTATTCATAGTAGTGAAGAAGTTTTTAGAATTGAATGGCATAACCGCTGAGAAGGCATACGGTCCAACTTGAATGGGGCAGTAGTTCGAGTTCGAGGGAAGAGTGGTAGGGAGAGGCGAGGGTGGGCGGATGGAACTGCATAAAGAAGATCCGTTACTGTAGGTGTTGATTGTGAGCGTCGTAGTTTCCATGAGGAGCGTGGTAGCTTATGGTCGAGGGTGTAAGTCAGTCAGGCGAGCAAGTGACAAGCAAGCATACCATAACTGGTATTGGAATAGATGATCTCTGCAGCTGTACTGCCGAGTACCGTGATGTTTAGCGTCTGGTCGTCTGTAATCTGAGAGTAGACGGTGTCGACCGACATCTTGCGGGAGACATCACCATTATAGCAATCATCGAAAGCAAGTGTGGCGGGTTGCGAGAATGACGGGCGGACGAGAAGAAGACAAAGGAGGGAGATAAGGTACCTCTGGAGCGCGCTCCCCGACGACGAGGTCGCTGAAGTCATCGTTGTAGACAGCGAGCGCTGGGGGCTGTGGGAGGGGTACTCATTAACGGAGGCTACTGCTATCCTCGTGCATTTCGTCACGCGCTTACACACGCCACTCCGTCAACACTAGTTGACGTTTCAGATTGCTATCAACTTTACACTTCGGTCTCATAACTGCACATCGTCTCGCTCGACGTCGAACGGCATTCAGCGTTGGCGAAGAGGGCATGTCATTCACCTATACTTAATCCAACAAAGCTACTTTACAAACAGATAGCTTGAAACTCGAGCTTCAAGGCTCTCCCACTGGGTTCCAGGTCACAGCTCCACTTGCTCCTTGGTCGAGAGCATCAATCGCTTCCATGTCCTCTGCGTCGAGTATGAAATCGAACACCTTGAAGTTCTCCTCGATTCGATTCGGGGAGGTCGCTTTCGGGAGAGGTACATAACCTTTCTGCAGGGACCAGTGAATCAGCACCTGCGCGGGACTCCTGTTGTGCTAAAACCGCTATTTCAGCCAGACATAGGGAACGCGTTTGGAAGATTTTCGCACCTTCTTCGCAATTTTGAGCACTACTTCATTCTTGATCCCTTTTCCTTGTGCGACATTGCTACCTTTAACCAGTGGCGTGTACGCTTGCACGACGATCTTCTTTACTTTGCAGTACGACACAATTGGGCGCTGTTGGCACCATGGGTGCAGCTGTCCACGCATTGTCAACATTGTTCTGCTTAAACACCCGGTGAGATCGTTTCTCACTTCGATCTGGTTCACAGCAGGCCGCTCTAATCCCGCCTCCTCAATTTCGTCCAGATGCTTCTCCGAACTAGAAAATACCAATAGTTAAGTATAAGGAATCGAACACTCATGTCAACGTACAAGTTTGACACCCCTACGGTACGCACGAGGCCCTTTGCCTTCGCTTCCAACAAAGCCTTGTATCTCGCGAGCCTTGCATCACGTCCGCCATGGGGGGAGTGGACGAGGAAGAGATCATAGTAACCTAAGTTTTGTAAGTTAACATCCGCAGACCGCTTGTACGGGAAGATTTACTGAAGCCGAGCTTTCTAACTGATTCCACGACACTCTGAAGTGTCTCCTCATGCCCAAAGTCCGCATTGAGAACTTTTGAAGCTATTTTCAAACATATCAGATGTGACAAGGAACATGCAGCCTATGAAGCTACACACTAATGAAGACTTGTTCACGCGGAATTCCGGACTTGCGCACACCTTCCCCGACCTCAGTCTCATTCTCATAATATTGCGCGCAGTCGATATGCCTGACAACATAGTTAAATGGTATGTAACTATGGTCAATCTACGAGACCAATAATTCTTTTCGTACCTGTACCCAGTTTTCAACGCGTTTGCCACGGACTCAGGACACAACGAGGCTTCGAGCTCGTACACCCCGAACCCGATGATGGGCAAAGAGTGTCCTACCATGGAGTGGGTCAAACTTGGCTGCTCCCGGCGATTCTGGTCACTATACCAGTGGACAAGATTACAGTCGTTGGTACGTTTGTCATTGTGGGAGAACAGGTTGATAGCACAGGAGAGCGTGTCTGTTCGGGAAACTTATATGAAGTAAAGGGTAGGACCCCTGAGAGTATGTATTTTACTTGCTGGAATAAAATGGAACATATCAAATGCAATCCAAAGCTACCGTCTGATCCAATGTCGTTCTCGGGAAAGATTCGTCAAACATGTCCCCTAGTTGTGTTTTCTCCCAAACGCTTGGTAGAGAATCCAAATAATGACAAACACCTTCCCACCGTTCATTACCGACCAACTCAAAACCAGTCAAGCAACCCCGTCAACATCATGCCCGTCCCATGGGAAGCCCTCATTCCGTTTGGTATTGCCTGACACTCGCCAGAACTAGTCATAGTCATGTATCGTTGATTTTTATCTCCAGGTCTGCTGACAACCATGTTCGCGGCCGCGGGTACGCTCTTCAACACGTCTAAAAGGTCCCAGAACCTAGGCAAGGTATGTTGTCCTTGATGGTTCACCTCTGCGAATCCTTAAACGATGCGTTAATATAGCCCATTCGCTACAATATCGATGCATGGGACGAAATGATGATGGACCGTGACCGAAGACTGACGGGACACCCCCGTGGTCAAAAGGTACGCTCGCCTTATCTGGGCTTTTGCTCCTGAGAGCCTTCTCTGTGAATAATGAATGTTCTCACTTCCAGTCGGATCCTATACCTCCGGAGGATTTCGATACTAGCAGTGCTTGGTACACACAGCAGACCTCGTGAACCCTGACTTGTCTCAGCATCACCTCTCTGTATACCGCTTAGACTTACGCGGGCGCGAACGTCGCCTCGAAATATAGTCGGGTACAAAGTGCCGTGGGCTTGCACCTTTCTTTGTCCGCAGCCGCAGTAGAGCTGGATCCCATGAATGCCGCCACGTACCAGTTGCGGGTTTCATTGTGTAAACGTAGAATGCGAACCCGTGGGGTTTGGCCGGAAGTTCGATTATTGCATTATCTCACAAACGTCGATGTTTGGAAATGCGAGCTCTAGTTTGGTGTCTTAGCCGCTTTATTGACTACAATCTCCCACCAAGCAAATCGGCGAGATAAGCAGCATAATCCTAGGTTCATTCTGAGAAGTGTCCCCCCAATTCTATTTGATGAAGTCATTCTATCGGGTGCTCTGACGCAACTATCCTGTTCGACGGTCCTGCCCTTCATGTGCATGTGAGTTTATGTTCTATATGCATTCCCCCGTGTCTCTCCTACCCTCTGGCCTACCTCCGAACATCTCGCTATCATCCACGAATACGTATGGTCCGCCGATTAAACATTAAATTAGCATCTCCGACCCCAAGCAGATACACGGGGGAGAGAGTTTAAGAGAATGAGAACGACTTTGAAGGTACGAACTCATAATTCGAGATGATCATGAACAACTATACAGACAAATACTATTGCTGGGAAGCTTGGTACATACCATCATAATCGCGGGAAGGTGACCTCAGTTACCCTGGTAGATGGACATATTGTATGAGTGTTGAATATTAAGACTTGGGGTCTGACCGTATGCCCAACTTAGATATAAATTAAGATGAAGCAATGAGCAATTCCACGCACAGGACAATAGAAGCAAGTTGGGTGGCGCGACTTGAACACACTGTACCAGTTTTGTACATATCGATACATCGAGGTGTTGCAATGTCTCGAGAATGGTACACGGCCATGGGAAATGTGCATTGGGATCATGAAAAAAATGCAAACCGACCTGCCAAAGTCGTTCGCAGTGTACCACGCTTCCTCGGGATAGATATTGGTGGACAAAAATGCAGAACATCACCTGCTTTTCTGGTGCACAATAAGTGGCCCATGGTATCCAACTGCGTCAAAAAGAGCATTATTCCAGGTGGTACTGGCGATAGTTAACGGTCTTGTACGTTATGAATATACACGACGAGAGAACGATAAGCACGCAGTCACCTGCTAAGTATAGAAAGGCCTGATAATGACACCACTCAATTTGTTCCCGGGGACATACGTTATTCGTTCACATTTCCATCGTGCCAAGTGCACGTACAGCGCATATTTCGCAGTGGCCTTGTATTCAAACATGGGTATGTGGAACAAGGAATTGGTGATCCCGAAGTCCTGTTGTTTCAAATGGAACGATGCATGTGCAGGGTCATCAATACCGGTCATCGTTGACATGAGAATGTCGACGTCTGAACGCACATGTGTCTGTTTATTTCTGTTCAGTGACGATCGCAAGTATCATCATCCAGCAGAACATCTGGTAGTGGGTGGGTTCGGAAGAGCTGGACGAAGTAATACCTAAGAACAGTGAGTCACACAAGTCTAGGAACGCGAAACCAGTGAAATCTGGATCCGAAGCTTTGATACATGGAGAAGAATACTAGCCACAGTGGTATGCGTGTGTAGGAGTGCGTCGCCAAAGACGACAGAATGCCGCCATACGCGACCAAAAGACACGACGTACGGTGGAGGAAAGCGGACTCGAGCCTGGGTCTACCAGCCCCCGTTGCACTCAACGACGGAACATACATATGCCGCCAGAACGGTCAAACGATGAAGCGCTGAACAGGACTGAAAGATTGGTCGGTGTGTATAGGGTCAATATATACTAGAACTGTTGTCAAATATTACATTGTACTATGTATGGTGACGTTCTACCAAGACAGGTTTTCTTGAACTTCAGTTGGTTGGTCTCCGTTCTAAATGATGTGATCACACTATCATACATCAACATCCCATATCTTTGAGCTTGACCTCTCGCTCAACCTCTGTCCATCCGTCTTGAAGTCGATACTCCTTGTTCCTCTGATCTTTCCCAACCCCGTCCCGGGCTTCACCCGAACAGCATACTTGCAGCAACATCTACGTTCCCCCCTCCAGCCTCTAACAATCGGATAGCCTGTTCCCTCGACGCTCCAAGACCAATGAGCGCCTGAACGTCGCTTTCGGGATATCTTGCTGCAGCGCTCGCCGGCCCCCCAACCGGTACACTGCCTAGGGTATGTCCCCCTCCAGGGAATCTTGGCCCTGAGCCGGGATTCTGTGACGTAGATGGACCTCTGAGTGATGACGAAGAACCCGAAGAAACGGAAACCGGCTGAGCAGAGGGGAGCGACTCGTCCACGTCCACGTCCACGTCCACCCCCGCTTCCAGTATACGCGCTTTATCTGGGAGCTCGTGCTCAGACAAGAATGAAACTTCGCGTCCTTGAATGCGGAGGACACTTTTCTGGAGGTCTATACAAGCCTGGTGGGCTTTGAGCATGTCGAGTCCAAGCAACAGGTCGACATCCCGCCCCTGATTCGCATGCTAGGTGTTACGATATGTGTAGTTTTGGGAAGGGTGTGAAACTCACCTCCATGACCGTGAACGAACACGGCAAGTAAAGGTCCGCGAGCTTCAGTTGTGCGCTGTGTACCCTCCCGAGAATCTTGGCAGTTCCTACACCTCTGGCAATACCAGCGAATCGTTTGTCTACGAGGCGCATAATCCTGAATGTCATGCACGTATTTTATTCAGAGACGGTAGTTGGCGACAGGGTATGTGATCACAAACGTACCCGCACGCTTCAGCACATTCCGGACTCACTGATTGACATCAGTCCGAGAAGAAAAGAGGAATATATAAACTCACTTATTGTGCTCTGTGCACCACTATCTACGAATGCCTTCACAGGATGCGAATTGACCTCGACCGGAACACTAACAACGTCCTCTGCATTAGCGATCCCTCGACACCCCTACATCTCCTCCCTTCCACGTAGACAAAGGCGAAACTGACTCACTAAAGCATAGTCACTCTTCCAAACGCTTCTGGGCTATACTCGAGCGCGTGCTCCAAGTTCTCCATGATAGCCTCCTGTCTTATAGCCTCTTCTATCCTTCTTTGTGCCTCAACATCAAACGGGTCAGCGTGAAGTACCTCAATCTCGCGTTGCCGTGCCAGTTCGGCTTCGCGTTGCCGCTCTTGTAGCTGCCTAATGAGCGCGGCGAATCGAGAGGGTGAATGTTCCGCCGCATCAGCCAACTCAGGTTGAGTCTGTTGTACGGTAGGTCAACTCGAAGTAGAGACGGAATGGGGTAAAATGGAAAAATAGACAGACATGTTGAAGTTGACGTAGTAACTCAGGGTTGCCCAATATTTGTAACCGCATCATCTCCGCGTCTTGTGATGCATCTCTACGAAATGAATGACGTGGAGTCGATGCAGACAGTACGCAATGCGGATGGAAAAGGGGGAGTAAGCCATAAACGAGCATGAAACAGGGTACTATTGAAGACTTACCTCCCACTGAAACCCGTCGTTTTTCGCCTGAGCAGCAGTATGGCGTTATCGGACACACCAAGGCCTTTCATCGTCGCTGATGGTTGGCTGAGCTCGCGTCCTTCTAGTACGATGACTTGCTCGGCCACAGGAATGTCGGACTGTGTCCCCAATACGCGCATCGGATGAAGCAAGACCTCACGAGATATGACCAGTGGCTCACCTCAGCCTCGAGAAGTGCCTTCACGTCCTGGAGCTTCATATCCGGGTCTATATCCACAGAGAAGCTATCGCCAGAGTCGGATACGAACGTGATCTGCATGGTTTGCACTCCTGTGACTTGGCTAGCCTTTCAATTTCGAGTCCGTTAATGTGAGAATGTTGATGATCAACGGGAGGGGTCGACAACGTGGGTGACGGCTGCCCCGAGCACGCGTTGAAGGGGACAATCTCGAGCAATACTTGATCAGGAAGGTGTTGTAAATCGCACTCGACAACTCAACGCGACCGACGACTCGACACTTAAATACCTCAGTGGACACCGACACGCAAGCCTTTCATGAACGACCCAGAACTCGGCAGAACCAGTCAACGCGTCAGCTTGGTCAACATCTCCGTAAGCAGGTGCCACTGGCACAGCACGCAGTCAGTTGACGATTAGAGAATACAATACAAAATCATCGGGGTGATCTCTCGGAAGTAAGAGAAACCAATTAACCGTCTACTGTCGAGTCCCTCGTCCGCCCAATCTACTTTTCGTAGTTGCAGAGCTATGACAAAAAAAAGAAATAGGTACCCAGACACGCGAACAAACTTGTGACTCACAGCTTTGACCCTGTCCCACGAATGTTGGACATGAGCGCACTCTCCAGGGCAGAGGCAGACAGACTTGCGTCTACCAGCAGCATCTCACATTACTAATTCTTCCTGGTATCGTTAGAAGGCTCAAGTACTCACCACTTAAATCGCTGAAACTGCTGGCCGAACTCCCATGGTTACTCTCTCCCTCGCTCACGCCTGCAACTCCCAGCGCACCAAACCCTTGGGGCGTATGAGCATGACCTCTTGCACTCCGCATGGACACAGCAGGTGGAGAACTAGACTTGGTCGGTGAGAGGTGTCGCTGCATTGGAGAACTTGCAAGTGATGGAGGTTGAGAATTCGGGTAGAGATGGGACAGTCCTTGTGCTTGATGTACATGAGAGTGATCGTGAGGGGAGGAGGCATGGGGATATACCAGCGGTGGCGAAGGAGAAGACACAGATCGTGACTGAATAGACGGAATCGAGCCCTGGGGTGAAGATGCACTTGATACGCTCGCACTGTGATCCCTGTTTCGCGTAGCACTCGCGAATTCTGCAACCCTAACGTCCAGTCCTGTACGCTCATTGAACCTGAGTTTACTTGGTGAACTCGGTGTGGCTCCAATTCCGCCATTCCCACTAGGATGAGTACGCACCGCAATGGCGGAAGGAGGGAATTGCGGACGGCCACGTACGATCTCCTCCAACTTCGTATCCTCACGTTCCTTGCCCTTGTCAGGGGACATTGGTGATCTTACAAGCCCCAGCCTCTCGCTTGTCATCATCTCTTGCAGCCGTGCCAGCTTCTTGTCTAGTTGTTCCTGCTCCTCGGCTTGCCTCTCCATCTCCTCTTCCTTTCTCTGTGCCAGCTCTTCCTCACCGCTCGATTCGCTCTCAGCTTCATCAGAGAAGGGGGAAGTCGGGTGTGGCGGCGCGCAGAGTGGGCCTATGTGGCGTTTGGTACCCTGTAATGTGGCAGTAGACGACGAAGCTTTGCCATGTGTAAGATGTCCCTGCCCTCTGGGGGGCTTGGACGGCGACTTGTGCGTCAGTGAATTCAAGCGCGCTCTCACGCCCAGCGGCGTGGCCATCCTTTGACTCATAGACAACCGCCGTGCGCTGAGAGCAGCGACGCCCATAAGCTTGGAAGAGGGGATCTTGATAGACAGCGGATGAGAGGGAGTGGTAGGTATCGTATCCGCCGAGCAAGGCGTAGGGACAATGGGAGTCAATGGAGCACCGGGGAAGGAGGTTGCGGCGGGTGCTGGGGTCGAGAGGACCCCACGAATGTCTTGCAACCCACGAAGGTCTTCTTCATACCGAGCCTGTGCACGATAGAGGAGATAGGGTAGGGGTACTTCTAGATAGGCTGCGAGGCCCTTCCCTGTGCATTGTATCCATAAGCAGGACGCGTGAAGGGTAAAAGGGAGGGGACGCACAATCTGTGCCACCGTTATTACTCGTCCGACTGAGCGCGATGACCTCCCACAAAATGTTTGCCTTCTCGGCAGTCCATTCTATCTGAGCAAAGTCATCGGATTCGGTTTACTTACTAGGTTGACCAGATTTGACAGACGTACATGGGGAGGATTAGGATGTGGTTCGTCGGGTCTGTTGCATGGAAGCTGAACCACGACGCGTACTCGAGGAGGTGCAGGCATTGGCACGTCCCCGTAGAATGATACAAGGTTACTCGCGTCGATGCTGCCACACACGACGGCGAGCCAGTATGTTACTTGGTCAGTGTCTGCTATGAAGCCGAGCTGACTACCAGATTCGGCACCTTTCTCATCCCGAACTTCGCCATCATGTCCAATGACCCACCCTTCCTCGACGTCGAGGACAACGACCAGCGACAACGCCGAATCGGTCTGTTCACTTCTTTCTTGGTCTGTCTACCATCGCTCTTACCCTCCACAAGGTACTCTTCTCGAGCGACTCAACACCTCATCGTCCTCGAACACGGCGTCCCCCGATTCCTTCCTCAATATCAGACGCGAACGCGTGCCGGGCCCAGTTAAGCCTCCCTCCAGTTGTACGACTCATCTCATTGCGTTCACCCGCCCCCGATGACCCAAGTACCTCACCCTCCTAACAGTGTTAGCACGCATCAAAGCTTTCCTACCTGCCATCTCTGCCTCGAACGAAGCGCTCTCCAAACAGAGATCAGAGGACATCGACATTGAAAATGTCTCATCGGATGAAGAACAGTACATCGAGATGGTGCGTACCATAACCATCTCTCCTCCATCTCAACTCCGCTTCTCTCTGGCTGCCGGTTGTGTGTTGGTGGGCTCTGTTGTTCACGAAACCTCTCAGAACCTTGGGTTGGGTGTCCTCGAGGCGAGGCCTCGTCCCAAGCCAGGGCCACGCCCTGCGAGTCCTTCCTCCGAAGTGGACTCGGAACCGGTCTCTGACACAACCGAGTCCGAGTCCGAATCGGATTCCGAGTCGTCCCACTCGAGCTCGGAAGAAGACTCTGAGCGTTCGTCTGCTTCTGCTGATGACGACTCTGATGCAGAGTCGCGGCCAGAATCGCCGATAATCATGCAGCTCATCTCCACCCGTCCTCTCGAACCTCTCCCGCGAGCAAAGGTTGAAGTATGAGCCCGCATTCCGTGTCCAACGCAGACACAGACGTGACAAGGAATTCACGGCGCTAACCTATTCACGCACCTTTTTTTCGTGTCGATGCGTCCCTTCCCATATAACTTAGCCAACAAGTGGGTGGAATAATCACCGGTTGTGTTTGAATTCTTGGAAGAACCAATAAATCACGGCCTGACCGGATTTAAGTGCTGAGACTTAAAACTATGTTACGGCACAGTAGGTTTGGATTCTTAGATGCTATGGTTCCACGGGTATTAAATACGTAGATCGACTATATACGATATACACTGAAAGACTGTTCACACAGATAAACGGAAAGGGGAGAAGAATATGGACTAGACAAATCTCCATCACCGCCCCATCATGCTCATCCCATTCCCGTCAGGAACGCTTGACATGAAAGACGACCAAAAATCATTATCAAGAAGGACTTCCGAGCCCATAAAATGGCCTGGATCGCTCATTAAGAAGTTGGGAAAAATGTGCTGAGGATCCATCGGACCTGCAGTGAGGCAGCTTCCCGTACCGACGCCCACAGCAGGGCCACTAGCCGCATACCTACCCGTGCCCATTCCACTCGACACGCCCCCACTCCTACTCGCATTCGAGGGGCCAAACTCTTTCCGGGTACTTGTAGTGAAGTGCTGCACTACTGGCCTTGAAAACTCTTTGGGCTCCCTGTCTATTCTTTCGATCTTCTTTTTGAAGGAGAGCACACCCGCTTCAATTAGCCGAGCGCACTTGGCGGCAACGTGGTCAGGTGAACAGGCAATATACGATAGCCTCTCGATTGTTTTCGCCAGTATGGGATCCGAAGATCCTGCCATCTGTTGACCTGCTCTCTCCAGCACGTTCCATTTCGACAGCATGATGAAAATAGTAGCAAATGTAATCATGCTGAACAAGCTGTCGGGAGCAGTGCTCATCAGTGCGAGTTCGGGCCGCGAGATTGTAGCAATCAATATTGCTTCGCTAAGTACGAGAGCATGGTGCCCCCAACTCTGTGCAAGGTTGACACCATTGTGCTCGGCGACAAGAAACCAGGGAGTTTGGCTATCGGATTTGGTGAGCGTGAGCTTGGTTTCCATGAGTGCGTGTACGAGGACGAGGAGTCGACATGACTGGTAGTAGATGTGAAGCGTCTGGAAATAGAAGACTTCGTGTTCTGCTAAGACTGGGCGTCAGGGTCAGGACTCTTTGTTCATGCAAAGTCTGGGAACCAGGAAGACGTGACGAAAGGGAAGGAACCAAAAGCATACCTGGTAGTGGTGAAATCAGACGTTCGAGGACATCCATGTGAACAAGGAAATCAAGCACTTCTTTATAGAAGATACCAAGATCATCGATGGACCGCAGTCGCATCGAGAGTCCCTGTTGGGTGAGGGCGAAAAGTTGGCAGACGAGAGATAACCTTGAGTCTCGAGTCAAGCCAATGGTAGCGCATGAGGTGGTGTCGAGAGCATCGTGCATCAAACTTCGGCAATCTGATATGGGTTCCCGACCAGTGCCGACACATAGCCTTCAATACCCCTGTAAATTCGGTCATACTATAAAGGAGAGTAGCCATTGACATACATTGACTCGGCAATATTAAGCACAAACCACTGAAACCGAGTGCAACACGGTCAACGCACGTTCAGAGACTAATCTAGGTGGACGCACTAGTCGTGCTTTATCAAGTGCCTCAGCAAGTTCTGTGCTTGGTGGCTCGTTTGGCTTCTTTTGATTACGAAGCGTCTGAACATACACCATGGCTTCGCTTAGACGAAGATTCATGGCCATGCTCACTGCAGTTGCAGCAATCAGTCTTGCGTCACGGGGTTCTTTTGGTGTTGTGTCGCCAACGGGCTCCCACAAGGCAAGAACGAGGACGGCATGAATCGCGTCGGTAGAAGGGAGTGGATTGAAGGATTGCTTGAAGATAACTTCGTCAGCTAAACGGTAAAGTTGTGGAGTGACGATGGAGCGTATTGAGGGCTCCAGATGCCGAGAGGCTACACAGCATTGGGCAAGGCGCAACAAGGGACCATCACTGCGGTTGCTGGGTTGTAAATTTAACCAAGGACTGTAACGTTCCTCGAATCTGAGGCAGACACGTTGATGAAAATAGACACTGGAGGAGAGTGACCGATACACACATGTCAACCAAGTACTTGACCTGTTCACTACCGAGAATGTGGAGGAGTGTCTGATCGACCTTTGTCCGAGGGGGCTCTCCGGTATTTATTCCGCTGCGCGTCAGTGTTTGTATGGCAAGCATAGGGACCATGGTGCTCTCAAAGCCACCAGGAAGCTTCAAGAACCCCCATGGAGATTGTTTTTCATGCAGGAGATGCTCTGGATGCAGCAATTCGTCCTCTTCCATGTCACGCGGTTGCGCTCTGAACGGTGGGAGGGTATCCGGAAGTGTATCCGCCCAAACTTTTGGAAGTCTTCTTGTCTCGTCCATCGCGACATCTTGAGGCTTCTTGGGAAGCGAGGCGGAGGATCTCCGATCAATATTAGGCTGAGTCGAGATCTCGGGCTGTTGTCCACGTGAAGATGAAGGTCCAGGAGACGGTCTAGGACCGTCCTCGAAAGAGCAGGAGAGGCTGAGCACTTTGCAGCGGTGACATTGAGCACCAGAGTTGTCGCCATCAAGCGTTTCGCACCGTGTCTTGTGCTTCCGACAAGACAGGCAAGCTTGAGCGGCTTTCGCTCGTTTTGCGGGTGCTGCGCGTGGAGAGTGTGCACGCTTTGAGCCGACCATGGGTTCGTGCATGACGTCCCGGGAGGTCATGGTGAAAGTCAAGACGAAAGAATATGAATTTGAAGTTTACGGTCAAGTACCGACTTGACTCTCAACCCGCACTGCGGCACATTGCATCCGCTTCAAAGTCAGCACCCTCGTTGAACTCGTTCGCCTGTTCACTAGCCTACACACCGAACACACCACGACAGGCTACTCCGGGGGCAGCTCGTCACCAATGCTGTGAATATCTTGGGGACGGTGCCGATGAGTCAACCTGCTGACGCATTCGCAGCCGGCTGTGCCTCCTTTCCTGACAGCGACCCTAGCTGTCTAATTAGCGTGCCTACAGATAGACCTACTACTATGGCGAGGATGCCATGCCGAGTCAGCGATCTCTGTCAATGAACCCAGACATCGTACTGCGTCACGGTCCAGCTGGAAATCCGTCGGCTTTGGCTACCAGATTAACATTGGCTTTTCTCCAAGGGAGGGCAAGGGTCCAGCAACAGCCGAGGTGTCCAGCGAACTAGAAGCCCCTGAGATTCTGTCCCGGAGAACGTGCCTACAGCAGTAGCAGGATACTGGCCGTGACAAACATGGGCTGCAATTACTACCGGTGTCTGTCATCCCCTGTCCGCCCTTCGGATTTCAGCCATATACAAGTGCTCATCTGGATATGCTAATAACCGTCCAGGTAGGATCAATTCAGGTAGTATAATGAAGATTTCATGGATTCAATTTCACACCACTCGTCCTCGTTCAGTACTTTAACCAAAAATCGCCACTCAGATTTGGCGCAACATTCTGGGACGAGCTATCTATTGTACATTTTCTAACACCTTTTTCGTTGACCTATTTTGTGCAAAGGTCTCGATCTGAAATCTTTAGGCAACTTACTAATGCATATCTCCACTCAGACCAGTTACTTCGTCTCTGCCATCTTCCACAACTTTGCGGGACTGACCTGTAACTTCCAAACCTGACATGACATATGTGTACCATGACCCAGTCAGCGTAACAATAGGAGCTGAAAGCATCGTCGAGGACCAAGTTGGGACATTCTTCACCCCACAATGGTATTTGTATTCTTTCGACACCAAAATACTAAAGTTCGTCATATAGTGAGGTGGAATCAATTCGGAATCTCTGCCTGGAGAGATTGTATAAGAAACCTTGGACGGGACAAACACATAGTCAAGGAGAATTCGTGTCACTGTCTACGTTCTCTAATTCGTTGTCTCGACATTCTTGCTGCCGCCACGTTCGCTGGTCCAAAGCTGCAACATAACCACGTCTGCCGTCACTCCTTATGGGTAACTTGTCGTCCCGAATGGCATTTCTCGTGATTGTTGTCGATGTTAGGTGGTACTACATGACAAGTCAACACCTATACTCACTATTTTCCTATGGGTGATACCACCGCTCTCGGTTGTAGTCTCGCCAATTTCAACTTCCGAGAGAGGGTGCTCTGGCGCTCCAAGCACGGGGGATACCGGATGGATCACATGTATTTGTTCTCAAATAAAGAATCCAGTTAGGACAACAGATGTGAGGTGGACACTGGCAACGCTGAAATGAAACGAGTCTCCGGGAGGTCGCGCAACGATTCGCACTGTAGTCGGATAGCTTGGACCATTCGATTGTCCGACTATCGCGTTCGTTGTTTTGTGGACCGCATTTCCATCTTTTGATGTGAGTTGAGCCGAGTGCTTCTCGTCTCTTGATCTGTCTCAGGTTCTCGGTTGGCTAAGGCAAAACCTACCCTCGTTCATGGATGGTATGGATAGCAATCTGTGACTTCTACCAGGTATCGTAACAATGACATCTCAAAGTTCTGTCATCGTATAAATTTACCAAACTTGTCGTGGTGACTAGATTCCTCTCGCTGTCGTCATTGTTGCTGCTATGTCTTCCAGCCAGGGCACGACTAAACTGGTCTAGTGTTACAGCAACACACGTCTACTGTCACTCCCTCCCTGGCTAGCTTGCTGGCCCCATTGGGTATCGACGACCTGAATCCGCTATCCCGAACAGGACGCATCAGATGTGCTAGGCGGTGCTGTGACTACCTATATATCTATCATTTTTTAAGTAATTTTGGTCTGCTCTCACGGAGGTATGTCTATTTACTTCTTGGCTTCATCTTCCTGATAGCGCTCCTTTGGATCCTAGCTGTAACTACCAGAATCAAACTAGTAGTGATCGATCAGAAGTGTGTACTTGTCATGTCATTAAAATTTATCAAAATTAGGTGTACTAAGATTTCGCCAGATATTATTACACTTCTCACAGGTTTAGTTGGACCATATGCCTGCCTCATTAGTTTGGTGGACAGTGTCTGCTATAGTTTCTTTTTTAACGTGTGGTCAAACAGCCCAGGCGGATTGACTGATAACAGCAGACTTCGAGTGTCACTGAGCATTGACCTTTGGTACTATCGACAGTGCGTGAAGCCCTGCAGGGCGGCCCGCGCGATAACGCCCGGCTCTGCATGCATGGTACTATTACCAATCCGTCGTCAATTGCTCCTCACAATCGGCGAACCGAACGCTTATAACTTGATCACTGTCGAATATTGAGTCAGAGTAGGCTCTCGCACTATCTCATCTCGTTTCACCACGTCACTGATCATGGGCCCTAACAATGTTATGAGCTCCGTTCGGCCATAATATAACGCGTGCGCCGCCATTACTGTACGATGTGGCACCAAGTACAGAAACAAGGCGGGCAAGATGGGACTCATAGTCCTAACGAGTGAGATAAGATAGTGCGAATGCGAGGACAGAAGATCAGACGGTGTTGAATACTCTTATAGTACGACTAGTATTAGATACTGTGTTTCGCTATATTGGCATGTCATGGTACGGCCTGAATATACTCATGTGACTTTCGATTACATTACAGCACATCTATATCAGGGCCAATCAACGCGATCTCGGCAATGTCTCTGTGCAAAGTGTGCATTCTCGTTTTCGGTCCTTCATGGAGAACAAATTAGATGATAATACCGCAGAACTAGCAGCGGAGACGAAGAACTTTATTTCTGAACTAATGATGCAACCAGGTCGAGAACAGGTAGCCTCAGAAATCGGTGGTGAGTCACCAGGCGTCTTTAATTTCTTAGTCTCCAAGCCCTTTGAGATCGCCCTCTGAAACCTGTACACCACACGCTCCTTCTCGCAGTGTTACAATCCATCTATGGGGATAATACGATTCGTCTGTGGCATGACCCAGCGACAGTTGAGCATGTTTCGGATCGGGGCTCTCCAAGCAACGAGACAGACACGATCCGCTATGTGGTTTCACTAAAGTACATGAGTCGTTCGTTTCTTTCCTTTCATTGATTATCGCACCGATATCTTTTCTATCCTCGCTCTGGTAGTCTCCCATCCCACGAAGAGGTGTCCATCCGCATCCTCGTTTCCCTCCCTCCTTCATACCCCGCTGAGACGCCACCCCAGCTACAAATCCTGTCGCGCTACATTGGTGCATTTGGCATCGACGCACCTCTCTTTGGGTCAATACTCCGTACTTTTATATCCACTTCTGGTGCCGAATGGACGCCTGACACTGTCTGTGTCTTTGACGGACTGCAGAACATCCTCGAACGGTGCGAGGCATGGTATGAAGACAAACTCAACAGAGAAAAAGTGGGAGGGCTCATTCGAGAGGACGCCCTGGAGCATGATTCGGCATCACAAAAACCAGTGCAGTCAACAAAAGTGGAGGGGGAGGGGGAGGGATCAGGGAGGACATTGCGACCGGCACCGACTCTTCAGGACATCGTTCTGCCGGAGGGAATTAAGCTTATCGAAGCTGAGCCGATCGTAGATCGAAAGAGTGTGTTTGTAGGGCGGGCATGTCAGATATCCCATCCATCGCAGGTGACTGCCGTGCTATCTTTGCTGGTGTTCGTTCTATCTTGGTTGACGGAGGTGCACTGGCTCTAGGTTCCGCTAATATTGAATCACTTGATGTCCGACCGACACGTTGCCCGCGCAGCACATCCGATCATCAATGCCTGGCGCTGCCAAGTCGGAAATGTGCTCCATCAGGGTGAGTAACCCTATCCCGGTTTGTGACGCAGACGATGCAGCTAATGCGTAACGAAAGACAATGATGATGACGGCGAGACAGCGGCTGGGAGCCGGCTCGCGCATTTATTGTCCATTCTGGTAAGAGGTCATGCATCGGGATGTTTGGTGTGCGGCGCTGTGGCCCAGGGCTGACAGGAGATGGTCGGTTTTCGTGACCAGGAGCTCAACGACGTGCTCGTCGTCGTGACAAGATGGTTTGGAGGGATTCATCTCGGGCCTGATCGATTCAAACACATCAACCATGCCGCCCGGAATGCGCTAGAGGTGGGTGGATTTTTGGACCAAGCAGAAGGGGGCAGGGGTGGGACAAAGGGGCGAAAGCGCTGAACTCTGCTGGAGTAGTGTTCAACTTCTAACTGGAGCAGAGTCACGCTCGTAGCAAGAGTTACTGTACATCCCTGCCTCATGTCGTGCATGTACTTCCCACTGTGACTATCAGGTGACCTCTTCTTATCCTCCCAATGATCCCACTCCGGCACCTGCCCTCTTCGATATCGTTCAGGGTTTTTGCGCCAAGGGTGTCATCGATAGTAACGACCCATCACCTCCCAAGGTCGACGTCGTGGTACAGAATGGCAAGCACCGCCAACGCCAGTGCCGTGCGTTCTCCGCGTTTGCACCAAAGTTGTTCACAAGGTTCACTAGTCACTCGTGGCTCCTAGTGGGGACTCAAGGACCCAACTCTGATAAAAACGCAAGGATATATCGAAGGAAAATGGGTGGATGCAACAGGGGGCGAGACGGTCCTCGTAACGAGTGGGTACTCATTGCTTTCGTCTACCTTTCTAGTTGGGGGGTGGTACTCGAATGGGGCACGCATGCAAAACTAGATGCTCATGTTTCTTGTTCTTGCTGTTATTAGACCCTGCGACCGAGGAAGAGCTGGGTACGGTCCCCGAGATGGGGCTCGAGGAGACCAAAGCTGCGATCGCAGCAGCCGCAAGGGCATTCCAGACGTGGGGAAAGACGTCAGCCAAGGTCAGTTCTCCTGGCAGGAAGGGAACACGTCACTCGATGCTGACCGATCCCTCTCTTCATTGTGACGTAGTACCGGCACGATATTCTCATGAAGTTCTTTGGGTTGATGCAAGAACACCACGACGACTTGGCCCGGATTATAGTGCGTCGTATCACATGGTTGATCATGATCATGATCATGATTTGATGTTGATGCGGTGTAGACATTGGAAAACGGAAAGACGCTGACGGAGGCCAAGGTGTGCCGAGGTGTTCATATTCTCGTACTCGTGCCTCATTGCCATTCCTAGAGCGAAAACACGTACAGCGCATCTTTCTTGGAGGTATGTAGCACATATGTAATGGTGTTCCGAGCTAACTGCGTCGGTTTCTCAGTGGTTTGGTGAGCTTCATGAGATGTATGTCCCGTGAGGCAAGACACAAAAAGTGACTGGGTATCGTACAGCCGAGGAGGCCGTTCGTACATATGGTGGTAAGCACGTTTGGGGTTGAGTGGCTCGAACGTGTACATGACCCATATCGCAGAACAAATTCCATCTCCTCTTGCCAGCTCGCGGAATGTCGTGATCAAGCAACCTATTGGTGGGTGCAAGTTGTGTCCGTCCTGGTGCATGGCTGACCGCATGGCTGACAGGTGTGGTGTAGGTGTTGTCCCGCCATTTAATGTAGGACACATTTTATTGTTACGCTAGATCGATCCTCACACCGTGGAACTTTCCGTCTGCGATGATCATTCGGAAGCTTGGGGCAGCACTCGCTGCAGGTTGCACGGCAGTCATTAAGCCGTCACCAGAGACGCCTTTTAGTGCCCTCGCCCTGGCCGAAGTGCGTGTCCGCTCCGACGCTTGTACATGACTATCCAATGGCCATTATGTAGCTCTCTCGACGTGCAGGTGTACCCGATGGCGTCATCAACATGGTCACGACCCAAAAGAATATCCAAGAGGTTGGTCGCGAGATGTGCGAGAATAAGACGGTCCGAAAAATCACGTTTACGGGCTCGACCGCTGTGGCCAAGTTGCTGTACAGCATGTCCGCTTCGACGCTGAAAAAGTGTGCCTTTCTCTTCTTTCTGTCCGTTGCTTCTACTCATTCGACGAAAAGAATATCGATCGAAGCAGGCGGTAACGCGCCATTCATCGTCTTTGACGACGCCGACATTGAAAAAGCCGTCGAAGGTAGTATTCTCATCTCAAATGCGACCCGAGGCACATTCGTTCAGAT
>JBBPJS010000006.1:0-43093 GCA_038088835.1 Singerocomus rubriflavus
CTCCCGCGCCTCCTCAATGACACCGGTCTCCTGCCGCCTTTACCTATGGACATAGAGGAGAGCGACAGACCAAGTATTGATTTTACGGTTCTCCAGCAGTTTGATCTGAAGTTGTGTCTTGGAAAGGAGTGGTATCGTTTCCCAGGGCACTATTTGGTGCCTAATGTTGTATCTGTCGACTTTGTCAAAAGCGACTTCAAAGGGTTGCTTCCCGCTCATTTCAAGTCGGGGAACATAGCCAGCGAATTATGGTGGGATAGGAAAGGTTCCAGGAACACTCCAGCCGGCTTAAATGATCTCAATAAGGAGGTTCATGAATACTATGTGCGTAATCTTTGGGCTTTCTTCCGTATACCTCTAATCAATGCTTCATGTAGGTTCCCGTGGAAAGCTGTGATTACCTTGTAGACCTTGATTTTCCTCGACATCCAACCTTTTCCAAGCATGAACCTCGATATGCCGTCGATGAGCGGACATGGGACCGTGTTACATGTTTGCCTTTTCTCGACGCGTCACACTCATCGCTGGTGACCAGGGTGTTGTGGTTTCCTGGGAGTTGGTGGCAGAGTCATAATGAGTATGGGGACTATTGCTTGCTCAAAAACAGAGAAAGAGTGAGCAAGAAAGAACGTGAATTCATTACTCGTACGTATGGAGGGAAATAGTATGCAGAAGCATTATACTTTTCAGCTAGATTGTGTAGAGGCTGACGCCAAATTGGAATACTAGGTATTTTTAACATGTGAGTTCTCGAGATATCGGTATTGAACGTTTAAACCAACCGTCATTATGCTCTCCAGCTCTACCCATACACGGCTGACGCGTACCTCATCCGATTTGCGCACACTATCCGCTACGTTGCTCCCCCCGTCTCCCATCCTAAAGGCCGACGACTCGCTGATTTCCTCGATCTCGGGGGAGATACCAATACTCCTCGAAGCGACGACACACGCTTGCGATTCCACGCTCCCCACCTTTGGAGAAGTGCCAGGGTTGTATGACCTTGCTGAAGAAGAACTGAAACCGATTGATAAGCTTGACACCAGAGGGAATACAAGGAACCTGGTTCGCAGCGATGACGCCTCATTCGGAAATTGGGTGTGCGGTGAATCAGACGACATGTGCATCGTTGCGGAACTTTCGAACGGTCGTGGCATTGAATCTCCAAGTGACTCCTGTCCAGCGGAGGTCGCTTCTAGTGAACTGAAAAACGCAACACACACCATACACCACGGTGCTCTCTATGATGTCGGGTGCTCAGGCATGCCAGGCAATTCCTCGGCGCCAATATTTGGAAAAAAAGGCAACTTTGAAGGATTACAGGATCCGCAGGCTCCCCGTTCGAATGTCATAGAACTCAGCACCACAACCGTAGTACCCAGAGAGAATCTTGACGGGGATCAACAACTGACAATTGCGACGTTTCACACGTGCACTTCGCTACCAACACCGACGTTCGCGCCTCCTTCGCCATCGTCATCGGTGGATGTGATTTCACCTCCAGTCTCTCCGGTTAGCCGACAACGCCACCGTCGTCCACTCGAAAGAGCTAGAGCCGTTCGCTTCCCTGGTCGTCCGAGATCTCCCCGACTGCAAGTCAACGAGGTCGAGGCAAATCTCGTACATAACGCACCATCTCCGCAACTTGTATCATATCCTAGATGGCAGTTGACTCATACCGCACCTACGGCGTCTACCTATTCGTGCGTGGCCGACATTCATACATCTGGTGCGGTGCATCCGTTCATGAAGCACATAGCGCTCCCAGAGGAATTCCCGTGGCTAAAGCATCTATTCATCGAGTTGTGGATTGATCAAGAAGGATTTCGAGCAGTTCGGTCATGCATGCAGCTAATGGGCTACTCGTCACGGACGCGCTCATTGCAACCTTACGAGTCCACTCAGAATTCTGGCTCCGACGCTACTGCAGGAGTTGCTGAGTTCATGCCGAGGAAGCGAGAAACGTTTGCATTTCACTATGCGGTGCTGGACAGTTCACCGACGCTTCGAATGGTGTCGGTAGCGGGAGATGAGCCCCGTGACTATCTTTCCAGGCAAGCGACCCTCAGCGTCAAGGCCAACGGTGTATACACTGTACTCGGAGCAGAGACTTTCATTGGGCCGATACTGAACAGCGATGTGCACGGGCTTCGCGTTCAAAACGTGAGACTGCCTTGGAAATTCGACTACCTCGTTAGTAATCGCAAAGTGGATGGGACTGGGAAGATTCTCCCTGGGGAGAAAACCCTGACGCCTTTGACGTTTTCCTGTTCGCCATACCTATTTCATCCATTGCAAGGGAAGAAAACTGGACTGATGCATATCATGAAGAAGAACCTAGCACCAAAATTAGGGTCCCAGAAGCTGGTGCCGCCGACGTACGCATCGAGTCACAGCAACTTACCACGAGCCTCGCGGCATGTTTCGACTGGGAGAGACGCTGTTGCGCACGCCAGGTCTCAGTCTGATGCATCCGCTAGAAATAGACAACATTCGCTCAGGAAGTCCCCGCTGGAAGTTGAAACTAGAGGGGGGACCATTCAGGATATGAATCACATACCACGTGCTCGTCGACGAAGAGCATCGTCTGGGGGGGAAGACAGCTTGACGCGTTAGGGGGGGAGCAGTTTCCAGACACGACTGAATCGTCACGTTGGACACAAAGGTCTAGGTTAGTTGGTTCCATTCTCTTTCCATGTTCGTGTGATTGGCAGGATGTCTTGCCAACCATCCAAACACGTCTAGTAGTTGTACCCAGATGATGGGAATTGCAGTAGAATCTATTCAAGTAGGATTTAACATTGGGGGGTCATTTTCCATACTGAACAGTCGACCCGCTGCTGCGTTTCTCCCGTCGCCTCCACTTGCGTGATATATATTCAGTCCAACATGTCTATTATCCATGTCAACTCGGTGTCCCATCTCAATAGCTTCCTGTCGGATTCAAACAAGTTGACTGTAGGTGATGATTTACTCTCGTACAAGATCGTGGTTGGCTCATCATACATAGGTCATCGACTTCCATGCAAACTGGTGATTCGTCTTGTCTATCTCGGATGGCTGGTAGATTCTAACGGACGTCGACGAGGTGTGGTCCTTGTCGCGCAATTGCACCAACATTTGAAGCGCTCGCAAAGCAGTATCCTAACGTGAACTTCGTCAAATGTGATGTCGACGCTGCAAGAGACGTGGCATCTGCGTACAGTGTTATGGCAATGTGGGCTACCCCAAATATTGTCCATGGGTAATGGGCCTGACTCGCTGCTCGTGGCTCTCAGGCCAACGTTCATTTTCCTGCAAGGCTCCAAACAGGTCCACACGATTCGTGGTGCTGATAGGAGGTATGCATTTATGTCTGACCCTCATTTAAACCACTGAAATGCGGGTCATAGCGGACTGCAAAACGCTGTAAAACAATTTGCGGGCACGTCATCCACCAGTACCTTCTCTGGACAAGGTCACACTCTTGGAGGGCAACCATCACCAGTATCAAATGACGCGATAGTAGCTACCGCATCGTCAATTTGGTCAAACATGGATCCATCTCTCAAGGTTCTTCTAGGCCTCATAGCAGTATATGTATTCTTTTGGTTGATGTAGAGCTTCAAGACTTGCTATTGTCCATCTTTGATGGCGATCCATTCAATACGCCATTTGATGTACCCAACTGCTTTCGTTCGCATGACCTTTGTACGATCGAAATGCTCCACAGCATAGGATACATCGACATCACTCGTGTAGGAAAGGAAAGCTAGGTCATATTGTTACAATTCCGCAAGTCCACTCTAATATCGAGACTGCTGACACTGCAAGACGTTTCACTACTTGATAGTAGACAAATTTATTGAAAACCTACAGCTGGGGACTGAATACCATAGTGGGGTATGATAGGCTAGAAGCGCTTACTGCCCCAGCCCAACGCCTGGAAAGCCTGACGGGCTGCGTCTTCCTTTGCTACTTTCTGGTTCCTGCCTGCCCCAGCCCCTCTAAGTTGGTTATTGACTGCGAGTCACTTGAGTCATAATCAATGGGAGACGAAATAGCGATCACCAAAGCACTTGACAGCCCAGCGAGGCTGGTGAGCAGGACCTTCTGACTCACTCTCCCAGTTGATGACAAGACCGCGTTGGGTGCAAGTCTGATTAAACAAGGCCAGTGTATTGACTTGTGGCACCCCCCCGGTAGGCGAGGAGGCTGGAGACGGAGGGACAGTGTTGGAGGGTGCTGGTGCGGTGGTTGAGGTATAAGGAGGAGGAGCAGCTGCATTGCCTCCTGGGGCCGCAAGGGGTTCTGATTCTGGATTTACCAGACGATTGATCCAATTGAGAAGTGGAGGAAGTCCTTTCTGTACATATACCGCCCCCACATAGGAGCTAAAGAGGAGACGCTCTTCCTACTGCAGATGAATGGCCTTGTATGCCACGAAGAAAGTCGTCTTACTGTCTGATCGTCAAGCCTTGATCGATCCTCGAGACCTCTCACTCTGGACTTTAAGTTGTAGCAAGCAAGCCAATGTTTGATATGATCGTCGTCCATGAGTTCCTTGTGTTTTTCCTGCGGCGAGACGGCGATCACTGCATGGGGTATGAAGAGCGGTGCTCAGATCTGTAACATACCGAGAGATCCAGCGCGGAGAGGAAGGGTGTTTGTTGAAACAAGATGTACATGATGATCATGCTAAGCACGGCGTGACCGAGTTCAGCAAGACGCTCCCCTCCCCCATGCTCCGTGTTGTCGGGGGGTGATGAGCTGTTTCTGTAAGACTGGCGTGTAAAGACATCGAGGAGGAGGTCGCCCTCGATGGGGGGGAGTGCTGGGATGTTGTTCATTCCAGGTCACGATCGAATCGATGACTATGGGGGTCATTTACCATCGTCGTCACGTGCCTCATTACCTTTCTCTCCTCCTCATGCGTCCGCTCATACCAGAGCGTTTCATCGACGCCCCCTCCCAGCGTCTCTACTATCTCAGTCTCGGTTGTTTATTACAGGTCGGTTCATTCACCAGCTCTGCCTTGTTTCCCCCCTCACCTCCATACAAGGCCGTCAAGACACTCGACGTCCTTCAGAGCCTGTTTGCTCCGAGTGATCCGAGTTCCTATGCTTATGGCAAAAAATGGTTTTGTCTCGACTTTGCATATGTTGCCTTTCTCTCGCAACTTCGAATTCCACGCCTCACCTACAGTAAGGCTGTTGTGGCTCTCCAAATCCTCTCCCTTTGGTTCCTCGACGGCTTGTTGTTTGGTGCCATAAGTCTACATCCGGGTTCAGGCGCTCCCACCTCGGATGGGTATCATGGAATGCAAAGTAATTCTCTTTTTACTTCTCCTGGGAACGCGCTTATTTGCTTTACAGAACGTCTAGATTTACCTGCAACTCCCGAACAATTCCGCATCGCTGACGTGTTTTCCCCCTCTGGTCTCCTTTCCATTTTCTTCTATACGTCCCGCGGAGATCAACACTTGCTTGGTCAACATACAGTCCGCATGTCGCCAATCAGCACTGCACACCTCAATCCAGACGCGCTCACTTTCTGCCTCTCGCCTCCTTCACACTCCGTGCTCGTCCCTATTCTTGTTAACAACACTACCCCGGCAAATGTTCGCTATTCTTTTACACCCCTGACTTACATCGAGGGTCAGCCCAGCACTGGTCGCATCGAGCATATCGAACTTAGCGGAAAAGACCTCAAAGCAATCGAACAAGCTCGACTCGAGGGTCTTCAATCAATTCGCACTCATTCTGCTGATGACGAGTATGAAGATGACGAAGATGAAATTCCTTCCTCTGATTCCCAGCTGCAAAAAACTCAGTCGCTGGCCCATATACGCGTGACCAAACCGGGTACCATCCGATTAGAGAGAGTACTCGATAGCTCTGGTGTGGCCGCTCGACTTGCTTACCCTCTCGAAGTTACCGTCGTCCCTTGTCCCACCGCATACTATATAGACGGACCCGTTGGCCAACCAACCCATGCGATTCAATGTCAGGGGGATACTTCAGATGTTGACCTGACCATTGATATCCGTGGTGTACCACCTCTTGGTCTCCGCTGGTCAAAGTATGTTGATGGGAAAATGGAGAGCTTCCTCGTCGAAGGCATCGAAGATAGCAGTCCGATGTCTCGCTCGCATACAGATTCGCGCAATGTTGTGAGAACCTCTTCGAAAATACTTCAAGTATTGAAAGTTCCTCTCTCGTTCCCGGCGGAGTCTTTGGGAAGAGTCACACTCGTTTTAGAGAGTGTCATCGACGGCATGGGTAACGTTGTCCCGCTTGATCAAGGTGTTACTAGTGAAACCCTCCAGCGTGGAGTAGCGTTGAATTCGAAGACGGCACGATCGCTAAACATCCTTCGACGCCCCAGCGTTTCCTTCCGGAATTGTGGTCCAGGAAACCCTGTCTCTCTGCTGATTGATTCAGATACCCTTCTGTCTCTTCAAGTGACTGACTCGGATCCATTGGATGTCCCGTGGAGTGTCGACGTCAAATTTGACCCATCAGAGGATGGCAAAAGTCGCGGAAAAGGTGTCAAATCGTGGCAGGACACCAGTCAAACCCAGCAGTCTTCTTTTAGCTTGAAGGCTAGCGCTGCAGGAGAGTACAAGATTCTAGGCATTAGGGGCAAGGTATGAACTTAATATCCACAAAACGACGTGAATATTTAAAAATCCCAGTTTTGCGAAGGAGACGTCCTCTCCCCAGAGACATGTCACGTTGTTGAAAAACCGATGCCAACAGCCGAGATTGAATGGAAGCGAATTCACGAATGGTACGTACCTCGTATTACGCTTCGACAATCCCGCTGATCATGGCCCTAGTTCCGGTGACACTGGCGTTTCAGTTTCGCTTATATTCCATGGAACCCCTCCCTTTCAGGTATATTATCGCACACAACATGACAGGGAAGACCCACGCGACCTTTCTAAAATGTTCACAAGCTCGCGGGGTGAGCTCACATTACAACCCGAACATAGCGGTCACTACTTCTACACGTTCCTATCCCTGAGCGATGCAAATTACAAGAAGGTAGAGCTCAAGGGTCCGAGCATTGACCAGATCGTCCATCCCCTAGCGGCTGCCGACTTTGCTCCAACAGCAGGTACTGGGCGTTCCAAGCGCATGGTGAACAGTTGTTCTGGGAACATTGTCGATATCGAAGTGGACCTCCGAGTGTGTCACCAGTTTGTTTCCAAAAGCATCATTTGTAATATGTCGTTTCCAGGGAACAGCTCCATGGAATCTAGAACTGGACGTCGTTGGACCTCGTACTACTGATCGTCTAGAGATCCGCGACATAAATTCATCATCTACGCGTATACAAGTGCCTATTCCATCTAAAATAGACAAAGAAGGTGGAACCTTTGAAGTGGACCTAGGTAAGTTTTTGCGAGTCTTGTAACCGAGCACTCTCACCGGACATCTGGAAGTGAGCATTGAGGATGCCTATGGGTGTAAACGTTCCATCTCCGTGCCTGGCGTTTCGGTGAATGTCCGCAGGGTCAAGGTATGGTTTTGGTTTTTTTTAATAGCTCTGGTTATTTCATAGTACTTGTTCTTTAGCCCACGGCCAAATTCTACATAAAGAATAGTATCAGACAGGTTACAATCCTGGAAAACGACGAAACCGAATTGCCTTTGCGACTTACTGGTGATGGTGTATGTCTACCCTCAAAGTGTTTTGCAAGTACTGTGGTGTTGATGTCAGTGCAGCCATGGACCGTCAAGTACTGTCATGCGGAACGGCCTGAATCTGTTCAAACTGTAAATTTACGCTCTCCAAACGAATATATCCATGTCAAAAACAGGGGTTGGTACGAGCTTCTCGAGGTATGTATTCTCCTCATTATAAAGTACGGCTTAAATTTCTTCTGCCAGGTATCGGATTCACAATGTCCAGGTTTCGTCGTCGCCGAAGAAAATAGATACCACGTAGATTGGGTCCCTCGTCCATCTGCCAGACTGGACCCGCAAACGCCGTCGACATTTGAGACGTATAACCGTTCTCATGTACTTCCGCCAATTTGCCAAGGTCACGATGACCACGTCGAACTTGACTTGAAAGGTATGTCGACAAATGCCTGTACCAAGCCGATTTTCATTATTCCCCAAGGTCGCCCTCCTTTTCAAATCATGTACAACGTCGCAATGAAGGACGAATCAGGGATTGGTACTATCGTTTTGGACCAGCCAACTTTCAGCAGTATTCAGCCACGAACACGTTTCCAACTTCATACGTCTAGTTCCGGGCGCAAGTACTATGAAGTGAAGCAAGTTGGAGACACGGCATATCCGCTTCATAAACACAAGGGAGCCGTGATTCCACGTTCAGAGCGGTTGGTCTTTGAGCAAGAAGTTCTTCCCAAGCCTTCTGCAAAGTTCAAGAACGATAACCGCATGTCCTTTTGCCTCAATGATGTCCTCAGTCCTCGAGATCCAACATCATCCGATGGCACGATCCTACTCGAGGGTACACCTCCATTCCAGCTCCACATGTCCATCAAAAACCTTGCTGCCAGCAAGGTACAGCACGAGACCGTGGAAGTACGCGACAAGGTCTGGAAGTTGGATTTACCATCATACTACTTCACGTCTATAGGACCCTATCAAGTAACGATCGAAACCGTACATGATTCTTCACACTGTGAGCAGGCAGAACTCGACCCTTTGCGACGTTCGATTTGGATTGATGTTGCCGAAACGGCTGCCATCATCCCCTTGGACAAGAAGACGGATTTCTGTGTGGGCGACGTGACTCAGTTCCAGTTGGAGGGGACCCCACCTTGGACAATTGGGTAAGTTGACGTGTACGTGACGTTTACAGACGTTGCTTATGGTCCGATAGTTACCGAATCAATGGCAAATCTTACACACAGGAAGCGAAAACGTCGCCATGGTCGATTGCCCAACACCAAAATGGCGAGTTTATTGTTGGCTCCGTCGCTCACCAGCAAAGGATGTGTAAAGCTGCGATTGTCAACCTGCGTATGAGCATTCACCCATTACCATCGGCCCAGGTAGGTCACGGGAAGCGCATATACCAAGACATACATGAAGGCATGGCTGCTATTGCCCTTGAAGTTCATGGGATGACCCTCGCTCGCAGGTGATCAAGCTGAGATCATGTTCACGCTGATTGGCGAACCTCCCTTCACATTCACGTATCAACGCGCTGAACCTAGTCCCAAGAAGGGAGGCAAGCCGGGAAAAGTCCTTGAGACTCACACCGTTTCGGGCGTCATGACGCATGAATATTCCGTCTTTTCGGCACTTGAGGGTATGCTCGAGTCAACACATACAACTTTACTGCACTGACAAATGTTTGACAGGAACATGGACAGTGACTTCCATCTCGGACCGCTACTGTCGATATCCGTCCTTGCAGGAAGGTCTTGAAAAGCCGAGGCACTGAGGTGTCTTTTAGGACACTGCTTGATCCTCGTTCGTGCATTTGTAGCTCTAGTCAATACTCATTTTACACGTCACACCCACAACTCTATCTGATGAACTGAACTAATGTGATTGCAGAAGTGACAGGGTTTGTACGAGTGTTACAAAGATTCAGAATGGGTCTAGACCTGAACAGATGAGATGTAGAACCACTTGGAGACTGGCACATCATCAGAGTTAGCCACCACAAGCAAACATCAGACTCACTTGAGGGATCGATAGGTGCAGGGGGCTGTCGCGAGTCAAGGGGTATAGTGGTGTAGACGGGATCGGATGACTTGGTCAAGCCAGGACCCGGAACCGTGAGGTTACGACTAGGAAAGTTTGGACTAAGTCTGCAATCGGACGAACATGTGGGAATGAACGCACATCGAAATGTCATAAGAGGGAGTCGTTGCTGGGGACTCGCCAGTGATGAGACGGCGCCATGCCTCGTGACACTCGTGGATGATCTCGGTTGCATACTTTTTGTTCTTGGCTTCGCCGGAGAAGGCAAAAGCGTTCTCACCCTTGCCGTCAGGAATTTTGTAGATTCTACATTCATGTGTGAGTAAGCCCACTCTCAACCTAGAAACGAAAAAAAAAAAACCTAAACCACTCGTTGGTAGCTCTGATTAGGCCAGGAAGGTGACGCTCAACGTCCTCGATGTCGTTGAGCTTCGGAGCGAGGGGATCTTGTACATCGACAACGATGACCTTCCAGTCTGTCTCGCCCTCGTCGAGCAAGGCCATGATACCGAGGACCTTGACCTGCTTCACCTGACCGGTGTAGCCTACCTGTTCGCCGATCTCGCAGACATCAAGCGGGTCGTTATCACCCTTGGCCTTGGTCTCTGCGTGGGTGTTGTTTGGATCTTCCCAGGTCTATCGGGGATCAGTGATGAGGGGTGATAGTACGACTGACATGGCGCATACGACAGACCTGAGGGAAAGCACCGTAGTTCCAGATGTAACCATGGTGAGGGAAGCAGTTGCGTACGAAACGCAGACGGCCTTTTTTGATGTCCTGCTTGATGGGATTAAAGGGTTCCTCCTTGGAGATTTCCATCTTGGCGTTGGTCCAACGAGGGACCTCGACGATCATGTTGAGGATGCCATTGTTCTTGTCGGCGAAGAGGGGGATGTCGTGGAAGGAAGAGACGACTTGACCATCCCGTTCGATGTACACTCTATGTTCTGATGTCCGACAGGATGGTCAGTCACACGAAGCGCGAGCACGAGGTGGCGTACCGAGCGTGTTGGGTGCACCGATGAGACGAGGGGTGTATTCTGAGGCGATGTCAGAAAAATGGGAGAGATTATGCGGAAGAAAAATAAAATAAAGACATACGGGAGGCCATGAAGGCTTTGTATGAGAAATGGCGCAGATGTTGGGAGAGGCGAAGAGCAGCGACGGACGAGCCGGTCATAGCCGCACCAAGGATCGACTAGGATCGATATTCTCACACAAGCAAAGTACGACAAGACTAGCCGAGCACGTCTCCCCCGTCCAACGTCCGTCTAGTCGAAAACGACCCGTTCAAGTCCAGCCGGAGTAGCAATCGCTCTACGTGCCGGCGCACCTCCCCATTCCATTCTAGTCCCTTACCCCTCACAAACGTCCGCTGAAACGTCGTCTGGTTCCCCGGACCCATGCTCGTCATCAACACGGACTTGGACGCGTCCCCCGTCGCGGTGAACGGCTGTTGGGATGTCGAGAGCGACAGCTGTTCGTAGAACGAATCGAGGAGTACATGCAGACACTGTGGATCGCTCAGAACAATACTTCATTCGGCACACACAATGATTACCTCGTTGATCTCGGACACCACCTGCAGTCGCTCCTGGACCATTACTCCTACCTTGCCACCACCAGCCGCGAGACTGCCTTCGAACAACAAGGCTGGAAGCACATCCCCGCCCCATCGCTCAACTTGTGCTACGAACCGTTCACAGACCTCGAATATAGGACGGAGGATCGCAGCCAGAGTCGGATGAGAAAGTAAGCATCCCGTCACGAGACGTTCCAGATATGTGCTGTGGAGATTTCGGAGCGTCGTAAAGTCAAGATATGTCCGATCAGCGCTCGTGCCAGCGTCGGCGCTACGGCCGCGCTGTGAAGCCTTCCGACCAACGCTCTCGGAGCGTGCGCGTTGTGGCCTGTTCAGTAGCTCCCTGAACCGCCTGAACTCCTCATCTACCACATCCACCATGACATACCCCAGCAGACTGTCGAGGAACCATCCCATGTGCCTGACGACACCCCAACCACAACGAAGCAGTTGTTTTCGCACCTCGATGTCCTCCGTAGTGCCACCCTCTCCAAGACCCGTCCATCTGCGTCGAGCTCGCTGAGCATTGGACAACGATGTCCAGCACGAGTGAATGCGAGTGTGTGTTTTGCGTAGTGATAATAAATAGTTGAAGAGGGCCGAGTAAATCTGCAGGTCGGAAGGGTGAAGGAAAAGGTCAAGAGGCCAGACGACATTGTATGTGAGAACAAGAGTAGTCCCGAGGAGAAGGTCATCGAAAAAAGTGATCTCCCCAAGATTACTGGTCGTGGATGATGAGAGTATCTTGTCGCTGAGTGAAGGGAGCAAGGGCCGAATTGGCCCTGAAGGCATTTGAAACTTGAGGTGCAACAAGGACGGGTCATGCTGGGCTGTCGTCCCCACAGATGCTCTGAGGAGGGCAAGATTCAGATCTTGTTCTCTAATCATGGAGGTACCGCCAGACCGCGTGGTCAAGTGGGATATTTTGAGCTGTTCAATGTCTCGTATGAGGGCCAGGCTGAACTCTCCATTACGCAAAAGAAAATAGTTTGCTCTGCGAACGGTGAGGGTGAGCACGAACATGATCCTAAGCTGCGATACCCTCACAGTGACACAACGGAATCCTCTACGTCCTTGTGTGTGAGGACATTTAGCCATAGCCATTCGCTGACGTTGGTCCGGATTTGAGAAATGACCAGGTCGAATCGGTACTGGTCTTCAGGCAGTACGGTATCCAGCAAATTGGCATGCTGTAGGGCCTGATCTCGTGGAATCTGACTTTCCCATTTCTTCTGTTTCACCGTTGCGATGGCTCGCCCGACATAGACAATAGATTCGCGTGACTGATGCGACACGCACGAGGGCATCGCGCCTTCAACAAGCGCATAGTTGTCTGATGCCAGAGGGTCGACGAGCGACAGCGACCCATGGACCAAGAAGGCGGCTAGCTGACCGCGCCACGTACGTTGAACTGCAATTGCGAGCGAAGACATGATCTGGGAGATGCGATGCACCCCCGTCTTTGAATGGGTGAGCAGCACATCAATCAGTGGGCCAGGCTGCCACTGATCTTCACGTTCGAGCTGTGTCATGAGGGACTCGAGGGCGGCGAGCGGCGCATCCCACCCTGCAAAAGTGGCACGTACCGCGGCGAGTGGGACGAAAAATCCAGAGCCGACGAGCTCTGAGTCACGGCGGAGGACCTTGGCCTCGGTGTCCACGACCAGACTCTCGTAGTCGTCTTTGAGGATCTGATTGAGTGTCGCGCATAACGCGCAAACGTATCTCGAATGCGACCGCGAGAGCGTGTCGCATGCTTTCTTAATTTTGCGGTATCGAAGGGCGATTTGGCCGAGCGCTTGGAGACACTGTTCCTCGCCAGGGTGAAGGAGAGGACGAAAGGCGGGATGTAGGTTATGATCTGGGGTGAACAGCGACGAGGAATGGCCAGCGAGGACGAGCAAGACCTCCGCAATCATCTCACCCAGACGATGGTCACATTTCGCGTCTTGTTCGCCGTCGTCGACAGCGACGGCGACACCCCGGCACAGCCACCGCAGTCCCGGTCCATGACGGAATGAACGGTGACCAAGTCGTCCTTTCTCATGTCCACCGCCAACCCGCAGATGCTGGAACGACAGCCAGGCAAGGGGATACAGGTGCAATTTGCTCTGGACGACGCGTTCGCCGACGGCGACGAGCAGCCCTTGGAGTTCAGTTCCGCAGTCGTTCGCAAACACCTCGCCCAGCAGGAGCATTGGACTCCGGCAGATCAGGCGACAGAGACCAGCTCGGTCTCAACGCTTTACCTGGACGGGAGCACCTGCGACTCTGCCGGCGTTGCCTCGCAGTCGCACACGCCCGTCGAGCAAGAGTCATCACGCGATCTGACGAGCATCTCACTATCAGAGCCCGAGAAACCAGTGGACCAGCACACGGACGTGCTGGACGATGGGGAACACCTGGAGGAGGAACCCGCTCATCCTACGGTGTACACTAAACCGCCATCGAGCTGTGTCTCTGTCACAACACAGGTTGGCGACCGCTCTCCAACACCGAATGGGACACCGCATCACCTTGGACCCCCCAGTTCTACGCCATCCGTGTTGGATTTACCAACGACGACTGCTTCCTCGCTTCAACATGCTCAGACGTCAGCACCACCTCAAACTCAGAGACCGGCCCGTCCGACTGGACCAACGACGTTCCAAAAGGTGGTGAGCCAAACCCGCCCTCACTTTCTTCCCCCGAAGAATCGGCAAGAAGACCAAAAACACCTCGCCGATTGGGAAGCGATGATGAAGCAGAGTCGGGCGGCAGGTGAAATATTTCAGGGCACAGTCATGTCTTCACACTGAGGCAGGAGCTACAGAGGAAAGACGGCGAACCGCCCTACAAGAACGCAGGTTGGCTCGCGAGCTTCGTGTCGAGCAGTCCATTCATATATGGGAGAAATCGATAGTCCCTGACTGGCGCGTGGTACATCGAAATCCTGGCCTCCGTAAGCTATGGTGGAATGGAATTCCTACAAAGCTGCGTGCCTCGATGTGGGAGCGTGCTGCAGGTAATGCATTGACTCTGAGCAAAGGTATGTCGGTCGCCAGTGTGCAGTCATTCTGAGCCAATTCATGCACTCTCCAGATAGTTACCGTACCTGTCTCTCGCGCGCAAAGCGAGCCTTATCATCAGGTGTTTTCCCCGCAGAAGCGCTCCAGGCGATGGAACAAGACATACTTGTCACGCTCCCTGCTCTCCATATATTTCACCCGGAAAGTGGCCCTCTCTACCAAGAGTTGAAGGATTTGCTTTGCGCATGGGTCGTCTCGCGTGCGGATGAAGGCCTAGGATATACCCGCGGAACGTCAAGGATAGCTGCCATGATTCTTATCAACATGTCCGCACCACAAGGCTTCATAGTTATGAGAAATCTACTAGAAAGACACTGTTTAAGATCGTTTTATGGGGATGCAGGCACGACAGAAGACGTGAGTCACATTCATGAGAAACGACACAGTCTGACTGAACCACAGCACCCAGGTTGAAGCATATTACCGGTACGTTTCATGACGCCACGCGCTGTGCAATGTCTAACTTGAAGGGCAGGATTTTTGACACACTGCTAGCAGACAGCATGCCAAAGAGTGAGTAATTCCTCATTGTGCATGCTTGCAATGGCAATTAAAAGGTTTACTTGAACTCAGTATACTTCAACTTCAAACAGCACCAGATATCACCCGCTGCATATCTCCCTAGCTGGATAATACCGCTATTTCTGGATCATTTGCCATTTGAGGCATGTGCCAGGTTGTGGGATGTACTAATGCTCGAGGGCGACTCGTTTCTGTTTCGCGCGGCGCTCGCCATTCTAGCAGTTTTGGAGCCGCGACTTTTTTTCCCTGACCAAAAAGAACTCCTTGACCTTCTCAAGTGAGTCAACATCATACAACTCTGGTATTGTGTACTGACATGACCCTGTCTCAGGGGTGAGAGCAAGGCCGCCATTGAGGTGGCCCGTCGCGACGGCCGTGCTCTTGACGGTGGCAAATACGAGATATATGGAGTTGATGAAGAGACGCTCTGGGACCGAATTGAAAGCATGGAAGACTGGTGGAAGGAGACGACATGGAGGAGACTGACACAGCGTGAATTACCGGACATATAGCTATGGTTTTGCATAGATGCATCGTAGTTGTCACCACACTATCTTAATCGTCATCATCCTCTACCGTAGTCTTATACAATGCATACATCTTTCTTCGATTTGCCTTTCTGGTGTCCTCGGCACTCGCAATAGCAAGCAGTTTTTGCAGAATAGCGTCGCGTAACGTGCTGTGGGGCATTGGACTGTCTGTACAAGGCACATCTGCACAGGCATTGGAAAGGATTGTGGGATACTCGAGGCCAGAGACTCGTGCACGTTTGAGGGGACTTGACGTTCGTGATTGCAGTCCGGCGAGCAATGGCATAAACAGGGATTCTTCAACATGCTTGTACATTGTATTCGTCGGTGTGTGTGCGACAAAGGATATGAACGGGGACAGTAACGTGAGGAGGGGCACAGGGACGGCTGGGTCGGAAGCGAGTAATGCCTTTTCTAGTTCCTCTAGGTATATTTCTGCTAGATGGGAGGTGAGACCAGTTGGCACGCGTACGTCGGTGGGACTGGGTGTGTATTCTCAATCGACTGGGCAAAAGGAACAGGGGAGAGAACTGACCAGAGTGGTCCACCTGTGTTTGCAAGTATAGAATTATGTTCCTGAAGAGCGTCCGGGTCCCATTTGGCACGTATGAAGAGCCTAAAGGAAGCGTTGAGAAAGCGTCGGACGAGCATGTAGTACTTGTCCATGCTTGGGAGGGATTAAGCGGCGAGCAGGACAGGGAACAGGTGGAGCACAAACCGCAAGCGGTCTATTCCGTTCCATTCCCTGACGGTGGTGATCCAGAAGCCTTTCAGAAAACTCAATGACAATGGGATGCTGGTGATCGTCAGGAGAAGTTCTGACAACTCCTGGGCGAGGTCCTGCTGTATGCGAGGTTTGTCGGACATCCAGAAACCTAACAAAAACATGAGTAATCAAATGGGGAGGTGGAAAACGAGGACTTGCAGTAGAACAATCCCTTCCACAACTTGGCGATCTCGAGTTCTGGAAGTGCATTGCTCTCGGAATTAGAGAGGAACAAGGCGAGCTGTTTGACTGCCTTGTCCCTCACTTTTTTGTCTATCGAAATCTGGTGAGCAGAGAGAGGGAACGAGGATAAGAGACACACCAGACGATGCGAGATATTTGCCCAACGGCGGCGAGGAGGCCATTCCGTTCTCGATCGGATCGGGTCACGGAAGTGAATGGTCATCCTCGATCACGTGCAACCATCGATTCTTGTCGGTAGTGCAGGATGAAAGGACCCATCACTTGCCATGGTCAGCATCTCCTGCTCCTCCTGCTCCTCGTTGACTTACTGTCGGTCACAGTGCTCGACGTTTCTCTCGGAAAGCCTGCCGAGGGTGTTCCCGTCAGTCTCCAGGTTTATCGCGACGGTGGAGATTACGGCGTGTTCCTGCCTGTCTCTGAGCAGTTCAGTTCCTCTCTTCCTAGAGTTCCATCGTTGACCATCGAACCCTCCAGCGTTACAGACACTGACGGTCGCTGCATGACGCTGCTTCCTCCACGCGACTCTGAGGCAGCAAAGCAGGCGCCTCAATTCCAGATCGTCGCTGGTACATACAAGATCGTTTTCAAGCCCCAAGAGTATTTCGAAAAGACTGGCCGAACGTGTTTTTATCCCTGGATCGAGGTCGTGGACCTAGCAGACCCGTGATCCTGTCTTGCTGACCAGTCGTTCCACAGATCCCCTTTCGAGTCGACAATCCGGACGAGCACTACCACGTTCCACTGCTAATTAGCCCGTACTCGTTTACGACATACAGGGGCAGCTAAGACAGTCAAGTGCAACAATTATATTAGCATCCTGCCTTGTACTGGCCAACGTCTACTGCGTGTCCTGGTTAACGTTACGATTCCGATGCATGAGGGCTATTGTACGAGTACTCTGGCATATTGAACGCCCCTAATGTGCACGCCACGCATGGAAGACTTGACGTTCTGGATAAACATGTCCCTGTTCTTTCGCAGTTCTTCTGCGGCTTCTGCAACGTCGTCAACAAACAACACGATGCAGGCTTGACGGTCGACGTTCTCGTACCTTTGTTCAATGGATCATCTGCGTTTGGCTCGAGGAACAAGTATTGTAGTCCGACCATGACCGAGTTGAGATTGAGCACTGGCTTCCAGTCTTCTCGAAGGATGTTCAAGCAGACGTTGCCTTCTAGATCTACGTTGGGGTGATATATCTTGTTGGCGATCAGTGCTCTGTGGGTCGAGTATTTCGAGAGAAGCGCACTGTTTGTGTACACTTGACCTTTGGTGGTTCGTGGGGGTAGTTGTTATTGATGGTGAACGAGAAGACGAACGCTCCGCCGCGATACATGCCTGTGAGTGTTTGTGAGTAGACGTCGAACTTGAATAGGATGCCTGTTTGGAACCTTCGTCGGGGGTGATCGTGAGGGTGAAGTTGAGGAGATCGGCAGGGTCGGAAAAGTGTGTCTTCATTGTCGGTGGTAAGTCGAGTTCGGTGAGGTCTGGCACATTGGCGAGGTCTACAAGGCATGGGGGACGACCAGTGGGGGTGATAGGACGGACCTTTCTGTACGCGTATCTGGGCTGCGCTTGTCTTGGGCTTCTTCTTTGCGGCCGCGTCTTCGCTCTTCTTCATGCTAAGGATCTGTGCGAGGGATCAGTCGCAGGCGTGATCCATGGCGACGATGCAGACCTTCAACATGGTGGGTGACTGGTGCTGGGAGATGGTGGGGTGAGGTAGGGATGTGTGGCGGCATGTGCCGAGTGGATGGACTGCATCGTGGATGGCGATGAGAGCGATGGACCTGATCCATCATGTCCACTCTATCGGAGACGCTGCCCGTCGTCGACCTCGACGTCTTTCTTTCCGAGCACGAGAATTCCGAGTGCGTCCAGCGAGAATGCGACAAGGTACGCACGCTCAACATTGGCAAGCGGACAGAGATACACAGGCGCGGTAGGCTGCTGACGCTCTGATCACGTACGGGGCGTTGCTCGTGCACGACTCGCGGGTGTCTGAAGAGGACAACGACGTGTTTCTGGATCTCGTCGAGGACTACTTTGCACAACCACTCGAACGACTCAGAGAGGACGAGCATCCAGAGATTTCGTATCAGGTGGGGGTGACGCTCGAGAACACCGAGAAACCCAAGTGCGCCGTCGACCAGCCCTGTCTGGACATCATCGCGCGCCTTGACCCTTCTGAGAGGCCGTTGGACGTCTCTGGTCACCATCCTGACCCAAAGTGTCGATTCTTTTGGAAGATGGGCACGCCACCACCGTACGAGACGGCGTACCCCGTGCTCAACACACCCAACGTTATCCCTCAAGCGCCGGTGTTGAGGGATGTCTGGCAGCCCACGATGGACAAGTGGGGCAAGTCCATGAAGGATGCGTAGGTCACATTTTTCTTTGTCGCCAACGTCGCTGACGACGTGTGCATTTGTGAAGAGTCGAGAATGTCGCAGAGATGGCTGCGATTGGTCTTGGACTGCCCCGCGGCGCCATCAAGGAAGCCGGCAAATACGGGCAAGCCTGTTTCCTTTCTCTCTCCCGATGCCAGCCGGACTGACGTGAACAGACCGCATCTGCTTGGTCCGACTGCCTCCGATCTCACCAAATATGGCAAGCAAGACACTATCTTGGCGGGATTCCACACCGATCTCAATTGCCTCACGATCCACGGTCGCTCGCGATACCCTGGCCTGCACATTTGGGCGAGGAATACTGGCAAGCGCATTCCCGTGCGATTTCCACCGACGGGACGCTTTCTGCTCGTGCAGGCGGGCAAACAACTCGAACATCTCACCGGTGGACTCGTACGCGCTGGATTCCACGAGGTGGTCGTCAACGCGGCCACGATGGAGGTGCGTGCCGGGTCGCTCCAAGGATGCCAACTGAATTGCCCTTTCCAGACCATCGCCCAGCGCACGCTCAGCCACCCCGATCGACCCCTGATTCGGATCTCGTCTACCTTTTTCTGGCAGCTCTCTTCCGATTTCGATCTCTTCCCCATCCCCGCCCTGGCAGAGCGCGCAAAGATGCTGGACTCGGACGTCACGTTATATCCGCGGATCAAAGTGGGACAGCAAGTCCAAAAGTGGGTGCTTTGTCAGCCACCTCTCCCTCGATTGACACAGCCACAGCGAACTCAAAGACATTGCGCTCATGGCTTGAATGTTGAATTCAATGTACGAGTAGAGAGAAATACACTCATTTGCTACAGGGAACGCCAGCCCCGAAGACGCGCAGCACGCTCTGCAGCTTGACCATCATCTCGTCCCACTCTGCTTGTGGGTCAGAGAGCGCCGTAATGGCACCGCCAGCACCCATGACCCACTCCTCGACGTCCGAGTCACAGGTCGAGTACGAGGGACGCACAGGGTCATATTTGAAGCAACTTCGAATGGTGACAGACCAGTCACCAGCTCCACCAACACACCAGTAGCCAAACACGCCCGAATAGACGCTCCGCTCGTCGTCTTCAAGCGTCTGCAGGATTTCAACGCTGCGCTTCTTTGGCGCGCCCGTCATGCTACCTATAAAACAAAAGACTCTGATGCCATCGAGGAGCGTGATCGGACCAAAGAGTCTTACCAGGTGGGAGACTACACCTCAACAACTCCCAGCCGAGCGCACCATTGGCACGCCGACTGTCCACCTTGTCCGTACATCTCCCTTGGACCACGCTCACTAGCTGCCAGATGGTCTTGTACTCCTCCACAGTGCAGAATTGAGTCACTTCAACGTCTTCACCCACCACACCGTGCAGATCGTGACGGATCAAGTCCACTATCATCAAGTTCTCGGCCACCTCTTTCACACTACCTCGGAGCGCTTGTTCTGCCACCGCTCGCGTGACACCAGGTGCTTTCCGAACGGTACCCTTGATGGGACGTAGTTGATACATCGATCCAGGTGGGCGCGAAAAAGACAGAAAACGCTCCGGCGATGAAGCCAGCAGCGTCGTAGGGTGCAACCGAAGGTATCCAGAGTGAGGCGCAGGATTCAGTTCCCGAAGATGCTTGTAACGTTCCCATGAAGAAGAAGTCTTGTGAGCAATAGGGTCGTTTAGCACAACCCTCGTATTAGCCGTCAGGCATAGTTCGTAGGAATCCCCTGCATACAGGTACTCCTTTGCAATATGGATGCGAGAAATATAATGTTCCTTGTCGGGTAAGATGGCAGTTGCCGTACCTGACCGCACCTTGGTTGAAGAAGGCGCAGCATTAGTCGAACGCGTAGCATAATCTACGGTCACAAGTTCAAGTCTTGCTGCCGTTTCAGCGAGCCATTCGTCGTCGCCATTGAGAATAGACTGAAGATAAATTATATCCGTGTTGTTGTCGAGAACGATACTACGTTCTACAAATACCAGGTTCACGTCCGGATGATGCTTCTCCGTAGGAGCTGCCGTTGAGGGCACGCCAAGTGAGTTGACACCAAGCTCGTAAGACATGTAACCGATGAATCCTCCCCAAAAGGGCGAATCGAGCGAACCATGACAGGCCTTGCGTTCGCTCATGAATGAAGATAGCCACGACCACACGTCGTGTGACTCTAGATAAATGTGAGAAACTGAGTCGCCCATGTAAAGTCTGAGGACGCGATCGCCGATAGAATACGTGATACGAGGTGAAGACGGGCGGAGACAACCAATGATCGTAAATCGCCCAGGTTGTGCAAGGGACTCTAGCATGACAAATGGAGACGCCTCGTCCTTGGCGCCGAAAAGTTCACAAATATCCACTGCATTCACGCCTGGGAGATGCAGAGTAGACGTAAGAACGGTTCCCAGGGACGAGGACTGTGCAGAGGCAGGTGGTGAGTACAGATTGGGCCATGGTGTGCCGAATCTTGCCACAGACGTGGCGTCCCACGAGCGAATACGACGACCTCTAGAGGCATTCCAGGAACGAGCCAGGCGCCAAAAGTTGTTCATCACTTCGATGCCCCCACCTCGAGTGAGAACGGACTCGGGATGATATTGCACCGCCCAGAATGGATGTCTGGTGTGTTTAAGAGCCATGACCGTCTTCTCGATCCCCAAATCATCAGTGGCCCACGCGAGCACCTCCAGATCTTCCTCTCCATTGAGTTGAGCATGGAGGGAATGGTAACGAACAGCTTCCACGACACCGACAGCCTTGAATATGTCGGTTCCTGTGTGTTCCACGACAGAGACCTGACCGTGCTTGACGACAGGCAGCCTCTTGATGGTGGCACCGTACACCGTGGCTAGACTTTGCAACCCGAGACATACACCAAAGATGGGGAGCAAATGATGCTCATCGAGTTTCCACAAATGTTTGACGATCCCAATATCCGCAGTCACTTTGGGAGATCCAGGACCGGGGCCCACGATGATTGCGGAGAAATATTCAAGGAATGGCAATAGTTCTGGTAGGGCTAATTCATTATTCTTGATGATGTAGATTTGGCAGGACGGTGCTGCTTTGCGACAGAGAGATGCAAGGCTAGATGGGAGAAGAGTCAGACTGGACAGCATCAACATTGCACAAGTGACCCACTTGAAGGTAAAGGAATCATACGAGTCCACGAGAAGGACCCGCTCCGGGCCATGGGACATGGTGGGTAGGGAACAAGCGTCGTGATTTGCCCGGACAGACTCGGAGCCGGCGAGAGACTGGCATCCACAGCTTGTGAATCAATCTCGATGTGGAGCCATGGAGGAGTTCTTACCGTCAGGCTAACATGAGGGAGGAGGACAAGGTCGAGTCAGTGTGAGAGTGCTGACCGAACTTGGACGTCCACTACTCCGAGTCGCACCCAGCCATGTTAGACGAACACCAAAAGCTTTTCGACAAGGCAAGCTCGAGTTTGTATCGTTTGCTTGTTGATCATTGATCACTATCAGCTCAAACCAATCTGCGTACCCTTGCTCGAGAAATCCCAACTTGCAGCGTCAAATGTCTCTGATGTGTTGCAGTTCCTTTCCGACCTCGAGGATACCCTCGGACGGCACTCCGAATCAGCGCTCTCAGCTAACCTCGCATCATATGTATTTTTCCCTCTGTCCACCATCTTGCGCAGGAATCCATCGAACGACATCCCTGATCAAGTCATGGAGAAACTCCTCCGAGTGCTTGCAGCCTTGTGTGGCTCGTGGTGGTGGACCAGCGAGTTGCAGGTCTGGAGTCAGGTGTTCATGTTGTGCAGCTCCATCATCGGTAGTCTCGAGGGCAAGGGGAAACACAAAGACCGAAGCGATGAGACCAAGGAAGCTGCTGCACGGTGTCTGTTTGCACTTCTCCGCGTACGAGCAGACTCGGAGGCACCCTTCGAAGCACAGGGCTCCTCCGCTCAACATCGTCTCGCCCAGCTTCAAGCGCATGCACACTCTGCGCGGTTCTTGCCTGTAATAGGGCAGACCACGGATTTCCTTTTGTCGACAGCCAAGTCGCCTCACAGAGCTTTGCAACGCCTCTCTCTGCAACTATTGGACATCATCCTCAGTATCTATGCGCCGACTCACTTTATTCCATCGGTATTACCAGGCGTCGCCAGTGCAATGACACGGGTTGCCCTCGCGTCCCAAGAAAACAAGAATTGGGCCAATGGACAAGTCGTGGCAGAGGCCCTTGTTGTCATACAGAGGGTAGTGGTGCTCTCTATCGGGGATGCCGTTTGCATCGCAGACGGGGCGATCCGCAGTGTGGTCAATCTCGAAGATTTTGCACATTTCAATGATGGACCAGAGGCAGAGTTACGACCAACAATGACGCTGCCTTACCTGGTCACGCGCACCTCTTCCTGGTTGAGGGCTTCTGCCTCTCAACTTCACATCACATTGAATACACTCACTCCACTAGTCAATCACCCCACGTCTCTCGCGTTGATATCACTAGTCGACATGGCAAAGGAAATCTTGGCCGCAACCTCATTAACGCTTCCGCAATCACAACCTCTCCTGCTATCGTGGCTGCTCTCGCTGTCCAATTCGTCTTATCCTCGGGTCGCCGAGCTTGCAAATAGTTCCATCCTTGATCTTCTCTCGTGTGTTTCTGCGCGCCATTCTCTGCTGCAGACTTTGACACAGATCGCCAAAGATAGTCTCAATTCCTTGCCTCGTTGGATTGGCTCTCAGGCAGACTCTAGAGTGGAACACATTGCTGGTCAGGTAGAGGCAATCTGCAAACTAGCTGAACCCACCACTTCGAAAGGTTCTGGTGGGTATTCGTCCCTCTCATTAGGGCTAAATACCCTCCTTGGCCCTAGTGGAGGAATTGAACGATGGGGCTGGACCTTGCTTTCAGCTTTAGAGTTTAGAACACCTCCCGTCACCGTTCATCATGCGTCTGGTGCACAACTCTTTCTGGAAGGTGATGCTGAGTTGGTAGAGAGGATCAATTTTCCAGAGGTCTCATTTAAAAATATTCTCTCAAGATCCGCGAGTGATGCTCTTGTGAAGATGCTGAGAGCATTGGGTCACGCAAGCGGTGACAATTGCCTTTACGCGCTGGAGTGGTTTGCCAGTACTGGGCGTGCCTCCGAGTCATGCACCACGGTGACAGCTCTCTGGTGTGCGGGTCGACTACTGGAAGGTGTCAGTGGTACTTCTCTGGAGTATGAAGTCCAACTCCCGCAGCGCGTCACCGCACATAGCAAGCGACTCGAGCGGTTCGCCAGAGGACTTGCTCGAGATATCGCAGAACTGTGGACCATCGAACCCACCGAGAGCGCGAGTTCCTCATCTGACTTGCCAGACAATAATTCTTTCACACGAACGGAATTCACAAAAGGATTGTCCGTAATACGGGCTACGAAAGACATCGCAGAGCCTCGTCGCTTCACACTTCCCGACTTGAATTCCCAACCTTTATTACACAAGATGTTTTGTCTTCATCTCCTTGCAATCAGTGCCAGCATCTTACAAGCCAATTTCACGCCACTTCTCGTTCATGTCCTGTATCCCATCCTTCATTCTGTCGTCTCCCCAACACCACATCTCTCTCTCACTGCACTTGCCACCCTTTCCTTTATCGCCGATGCAACCTCTTACGCGTCACCTGCGAACCTATTATTCTCACACTTTGATTACGCCCTTGACGCAGTATCCCGTCGGCTGGGTCGCCGGTGGCTTGATGTCGACGCTCCCAAGGTCCTGGTAATACTGGTCCGCCTAGTCGGTAGCGACGTCGTCCAGAAAGCAGGGGATGTAGTAGAGGAGTGCTTCGACAGACTTGATGAGTACCATGGATACGAAGTGCTCGTCGAGGGTCTAGTAGAGGCCTTAGGGGAGGTCATCAAAGTTATCGAAAATGACGAACCCCACGTCCGGGATGCACCTAAAGAGGACCCTCTTGCACCGATGAGAGTCCAGAACCTCGATCCACTACTAGAATGGGTGTCTCATCGCAACGATCCCCCCGAATATGATGACACCGACTATGGTCCAGCTCCTCGTCGCGCCTGGGGCGACCTTGACAAAGAGGAGGACAAAAAGATTGAAGACGAGGTCGAACGAGAGAACAACCCAGATCCAGAAGAATCGCTCACACCCACGCAGGCATTGACAAAGCAGATGGTTTCACGATCCATCTATTTCCTCACACATAGTTCGCCCATCATTCGAGCCCGAATCTTGCTGCTCCTCAAGTCCGCTACACCAGTACTCTCCGAGTCTGCGCTTCTTCCTTCCGTTCATCAGGCCTGGCCATACATTCTGAACCGGCTCGGTGACACAGAAGGTTTTGTTGTCAGTGCTGCGGCAGCTTTGGTTGAATCATTGGTTAGTCATGTGGGGAGTTTCATGGGCCGAAGGGTCTGGGATGACATCTGGCCCCGATTTACCACCATCCTGACAAAGCTCGAAGTGGCGGACGGACAAAACGCTCTCGCACGCAAGGGTCGTGGTGCTGTAGGAACAGAATCGGCGTATACCCATTCGCACCGGCTATACAGGTCAATCCTCAGGACCATGACTTCAGCTGTGACCGGAGTTCACATGCGGGACGCATCTGGGTGGGAGATTATACTCATTTTTCGGCGCTTTCTGCATCGTGAGGCGCACGAGGAACTTCAAGCGTGTGCAAGGGAACTCTATACGGCACTCAGAAGGGGTAACGAAGACGCCGTCTGGCTAGCGCTCATGGCTACATCAGGACGTATATCATGTGACGTCGCTTTCCTGAAAGAACCAAAATGGGATATCGACAACAATATGACTCTCATTTTGAGAGAGTAATGCCAGTGCGAATTGAGAAAGGGTGGGTCTCAACCAGGAGCCTATGAATATGGTGTAGCTGGGGGAACGTGGCGCCGGATTTCTACGCCTGCTTCCTTGAAGAGCCTTGCAGATGCCTCGTCTCTGTCATAATGCATTGAAAGTCAACACCACGGAATAACGAATGTAGACACATACACCTTGTAGCTGAGGTTATAAACGACCACTTTGACACCACTCTGTATTATCTTGACAGTGCACTTGAGGCATGGGCATCTAAGATGCGGCGTTAAGAGGCGGGAGAACGATATGATGCGGCGCGCGAACGTGTTGCAATACAATATTGCGTTGGCTCCCACTCGGTCACGACCTGCCTCTAGGAGGGCATTTTCTTCGGCATGTAAGCACAGGCACTCAATCTCACACGTGCTCAGAGTTTGATTACACCGTGCACAACCACCTACACACACGATCAGTAAAGACGAACGGAAGCTGAAGTGGTATTCCTCGCCGTCTTGGCAGTTTGTCAAGCCACGCGGGGTGCCATTGTATCTGAAGTAAGACGGGTCGAGTGGCATCCCTCTTGCCCAGACCCACGAATGACTTACCCTGTGGCAACAATGCGATGATCGCGGACCAAGATAGCGCCTACGCGACGCTTCATGCAATTCGAGCGCTGAGATGCCAGCTCAGCGAGGGTCTGGGAACGGTATAATCAGTTTTAGATGAGCTTGCCGGAGGAACGTCCCATACCATGAAATACGTATCCCACTTGGGACGTAATCGTTCGGTATTTGTGATATCCAGTGAATCGAGGTGACGATGCAACTCCGATAAGGAGTGGAACCCGTTGGTGATGTTGAGCCTCACAAGGTGGCTCATTCCACGAAGACCGGGTGATGGTTTTTGATCCAAGGTCAGAGGATTCACGTTGATCCCGAAGACGCATTCGTCGTCTTGACGCACAAAATCCTCCAGTGATAGAGAACCTGGGCTGGGGTTGTTTCTGGTATAGCTTGGAGATGATCTCCCAGGAAGACATACCCCTGCAGTCGACGATACCGCTGTAGCAAAGGGGCATCTACATTCACAAGCAAAAAGAAGGGTCGCTTAGAAAACAGGCTAACGAGGGAACTGGAGGTCAGGTCGACGGTCACGAAATTTTTCCGCCAATTTCGGGTAACATATTTGAGAAGTTCCTCGGGAGAGGCAAACGTCAGCGGATGGGAACGGCGAGAGGATGTTGACGACACGATGGTCATGTCATGACAAGGTTCCTTGTCGGAAGCGACTAGGAACTGGGATGGTCCCAGAGATTCAGAGGGGTGTACAACCAGGGTACGAGTCGCGGGTACGGGTGGACTGGACTTGCCTCAAGATCCTTGTGGGCAAAGCACACTGAAGCGAAGCCTTGGGCGACGAGGTAGTCCTCGACTACTGATTTCCCTGCAGCACGTGTGCCTACTATGGCGATGAACATTGCAATGGACCGAATGCAAGAGCGAAATGACAGGCTGGTACACTTGACCAAAGAAGGTAGTCGTAGTCGTAAGTACTACTGGCTTGTCATCATGTAGTGCTACGTCTACAGTGCTTGGCAAAGAGGCCGAATCACCCTTAATCTCTAGCAGAGGCGCGAGGTTCAAATCATTTCTAATCTATCTGGGCAGTGAGTCCCTTACCCGGTCGTTAACGTCACGCGAGGCTTCCGACGCACTGGCCGAGAAGAATTGAGTGCACTCTTCTTCGCAGCCGCTCGTGCTTTTGATCTTTGTTCTCTTGCGCCTTTCATGTCTCTCGGAGCAGCCGTGCAGAGCTGCTTAATATGCGTGGGTACAAGCTGTGGAGTACCCTGGGTGTCAGAGGGGCAGAGCCAAGGAGCGCTAACAGTGGGAATGGATTCCAGGATGTCCTGGATAGATTCAGGCAAGGAAGAGCCATGCTGTGTATAACGGAGAAAAGTGTGAGTAATGGAACAGACCAGTTGCAGTTATGATCCCATACTCGGAATGCAACAGCGGCGGCTCTGCGGACACCGAGAACGCGGGCAATAGTTGGTTCGGAGTCCTTTGGTAGGGGAATCAATTTGATCGTTTGCGTTACATTCCTGGGGGAGTTGCACCCAGCAACCAGGTATAGGATATGATCGACTAGTGCAAATGGATCAACGTCCGCTCGACACACAAACACAATGACTATCGGGGATAGTGGTAGTTGATCATCGTGCTGCGAAGGGTTATCCACGATAACACGTTTACGTGTGGTGCGAAGCTGGAATTCCAGTGCCCTGGTCACTGCGTTGATTCCGATAACGAGATATGGTGAAGCGCCGGATACACGCTCTTGGACAGGAAGCTGTGAGAGGTTGTTTTGAATATTGCTATACTCGACCAACTTGGTGATGTCCGCTTGTTCGCCAGAGACACCCTTTTTCTTTCGACAAGGATGTAGACGCGAAGGAATGCTCTCAAGGGAAACTACGAGGCGAGCCAGGGCAACATTCTGGACATTGAGCGGGACCGATGGCCTGCGGGTGATTGGCCGTGGATGTCAGTGGAATACAAGTGATACGCACCAATTAATCTGAAAGGGGTTGTCTAGCACGCTCTTGAACACTGATTTACGTTCCAAAGCAGAGCGAACCCTGGCGCGATTAGAAAGGTGAGTGTGGGGACGAGCGAGTTGTGCAGCCATGGAGAAGGTCGGGCAGCAAGTCTCGGGTACCGGTTATAGGCAAGTTACGTCCGCGTTTGCAGCGCACGTCCACGTTACGGCCTGTACGACAAAGAGAGTGCGTATTCTCGAGTGGGGCCAGGGATATGAGCGGAGTGAAGCAGTTGACCTCAGCTCACGTATCCATTCAATGGCGTCTATCGGGATAGGCAAACGTTCAATGTAGCATATCGTAAGAATCCTCCAGTAATGGACCGTGAGTTCGAAATTCTCGTAGAAACCACGTTCACTGTCTAGAAACTTTCCAAAGAACGTACAGCCCTCACCCGATTCCATGCATCCACACAGCAAGCTACTGATTGAAATCTAATCCGTATTAGCGAGCAAGTCAACAGCACCGCCTCGCCCATACCCGCCTGTGTTCGGCGCTCCCAACCCACTGGCGCACTGCGAAGATGCTCCACACACCATCCCTGCTGGTCGTAGACGTGGCCGCACGCAAGCAACGCGACCGCGCAATCAATCTCCGCCAGTATGCCTGCGCTGAGGACCACGATCCCAACCCCAATGCCAGTGTTGCCAACGTCCAGACATACCCTCAAGCGACACTCACGGACAGACAGAGGGTCATCGTAAACTGCGATGCCACAGCTATCGTCGACCTCGTCCGCAAGGGCATTTACACTTCAACCGAAATTTTGACGGCATTTGTCAGGGTCGCGATCCGTGCCAACGATATGACCAATTGTTTGACAGAATCCTGTCTCGAGGACGCTTTTGAAAGAGCTGCAGAGCTCGATTGGCATCTAAAGCAGACTGGACAGGTCGTTGGGCCACTGCATGGTCTACCAGTTTCGATCAAGGACCACATCAAAGTAAAAGGTCTGGACACGTCGACCGGCTACGCCGGTAAGTATAGCACCCTTTTTTTGCACACAAGGCAGTGACTTACCCTATGCTCAGCTTGGGCATACAAGACGGTGGCCGACAACGATGCCCTCGTGGTCGATATTCTGAGGAAATCAGGAGCTATCATATACGTCAAAACTCAAAACCCTCAAACCTTGCTCGTAAGTAAAATAACCTGTGCGGCCCATCAAAGATTCACATTTTCTCTAGTCCCTGGAGACGAACAATAATATCTTTGGACGAACTGTGAATCCGTACAACCGAAAGCTGACTTGCGGAGGCAGCAGCGGAGGAGAGGGTGCCCTCATCGCTTGCCGCGGAAGTCCTCTGGGTGTTGGCACGGATATCGGTGGCAGTATCAGGGTCCCTGCAGTATACTGCGGCCTGTATGGCCTAAAAGGCTCGGTTGCACGCCTGCCTCATTCTGGTCTCCTTGGTTCACATGACGGCATGGATGCAATCGTAGGCTGTGTGGGGCCACTAGCCAGATCAGCGAGAGACCTCGGGCTTTTCTGCAAAGTGATGCTGGATACTGAGCCGTGGCTTCTCGAGCCGCCACTCCTCGAGATGCCATGGAAGGCGGACGTCGCGCGGGGGCAAGGTCTACCAGAAAAGCTAACCATAGCTTTACTCTACGACGACGGCATCGTGGCCCCACACCCACCAATTACGGAGACACTCAAGAGATATGAGGATGAACTAAGGAAGGCTGGCCACGAGATCGTGCTGTGGGAACCATTGGACCATCAGAAAGGGTGGGAGCTAATCGTGAGAACAGCCGCCTGTGGTGCGCAGTTTGAGTATGCTGACGGTACCATCCAGCTGAAGCTTTACTTCCTCGATGGCGGCGCAGAGTATCTGCAAGTCCTTCGCGCTGGAGAGGAATCGCCAGTCCCCCAGACTGAGTGGATCCTCAATCAGATTCATGACTCTCGTCCCTTTACCGTCGACGAAATATTTCGTTTGAATGCTGAACGCGAAAGTTTTCGCACCAAGGCTCTAGAGCACTGGAACGCGACGAGGGGTCCCTCGGGTCGTCCTGTGGATGCGATCCTATGCCCCGTCGCGCCGACACTGGCCCCACCCCACGACACAACTTGCTGGTGGGCGTATTCATCGCATTGGAACTTGTTGGATCTCCCGGCTGTCGTGTTTCCTGCTGGCCAGTACACGGCTTCCCAGTTTCCTAGACATCCTTTTCCGCGTCCACCAAGGAACAAGATAGAGGAGTGCATCGCCGGACAGTGGGACCCGTCTACATATGACAATGCCCCCATTGGTCTGCAGCTCGTTGGACGTAGACACAACGAAGAGCGGCTACTGGCTATTTTGAAGGTCATCGAGGATATCATTACTCCCAACGTTCCTGGCGGCTGGGCAAGGGTCGAAGTGAATGGAGTAAATGGATACCATTGATACGTAGCGGGCAGTAGCTCACATGTATGTTGCTTGTCAATAGAGGCCCCGACAGTCATCTCTGCTCCGGGGCAGCGCTTATTGTCCTCGTCATGACCAACAGTCAAAGAGTTTCATTAGTAGTGGTTGTGGCGTGTCAACCCTCCAAGTGTCGTTCCACAATGCTCGACACGGCCAGAATGCGCTGGGCAATTCACTCCAACACCCGCAGCTTGACGTCCGCCAATTTCAAGCTCTCGATCCATTAGCCCACAGCTCGTTCCAAACCTATCTTGGGTTTCGGTCGCAGAAATCCACAGCTACATCCTCTCATCGTTCACCAAAAGAATTTATGGGTAATGTCGTTCCGATCACATCGAGCATTAACTGCCCTAGCCAAAGCAAGTCGTATTATGAATTGACGCCTTGTGATGTCCCTGCAGCTCGCTGCAGGGAGATCGGTTAGCCGCCAATTTCCAGGTGAGACAGCCCTTTCCAGCTTCTGCGGTACCACAGGACATGTCCTTGGTGCACCGTCCGTGACTCCCAATGTTGCTCACCATGCCACCATTCACTGGGTTCATTGTACCAAGTCCCGGACCCACCAACCGTTGCAGACGTTTCATTTTCACCCTCGGTTGTGCAGGATGGCTCAACATTCTGAACGAATTCAAGCGGCTTCATGGAATCTGGAACGATTCTATCTACCGTTGCACTTGTCTCCTGAGTGCTTTCTCATCTGCCTTTCTCACATATAAGGTGAAGGGGAGCGCGACCATGCTTGCATCACCTCAAGCCTCAATCATGCCTAGTGACCCCCCCTGTCAAGCACGCGCATATAACCATGCCTCCGACCTTCCAGCGGAATTCTAGAGCACATTGATGCAGAACGAGGGGGCTGCAAACATCATCCTCCCATTTGCGAAGAAGGCAAGGACCAGCTGTGGATTATTTATACGATGAAACGAGCGACGATGTCGAGTTCGTGCTCTCTTGCACCAAAGAACCATTAGGGGACTATCCGGTCTTTGTATTCACTCCTAAATCCTCCGTTCAGCTCGCCTTGGAGGAAAAGCGCGACAAGAATATGGCCTCTTCTTTGACACATCTTGTTCGGTGTCTGTTGAGAGAGGTCCCTCCCGAAAGGGTATTTTCCGTATTCTCCATCGCAAGAGTGGCGGAGGAGTTCGCCAAAATACTCGAAGAGCACGCGCAGGGGATCCAGGCTCTCGGAGTTCCATATTACAACTGTACCTTTACTTTCTGCACCAGCGAGACACTCAGCGAGTCCTCAGCTTCATTTTTCTCCATTTCAGAATCCAAGGACATTCTCATCGCTCTCTGCCTTGCAGACATTTCCCATTTGGAAGGGATCAAAGCCCTGTGCAAGGGTTTTTCCTACACTTCGGTAAGTACTGCTCAAATAGTGTGGTATATAATCGTAATGTCTTGTGTACCAATAGCAGCCTTATATACTCGATGACGAGCGTGCAGAGCTAGAGGCCACTATGTTGATCACCAATAAGCAAGCTTGGGTGCATAGGATCAAGAGGGGGAACGAAGAGGGGGAACGAAGAGTGGGACACTGCATGCCTTGTTGCCACTGTCAGAGAGTCGGAAAATGTGACAGCAGTTACCAAAGTTTTTACATTGGAGCGTTGGAGAGGCCGTGGTTGTGCGGCACGGCTTCTACATCTTGTCTGTCAAGAGTGCGTGTTTGCGACTTGTGTACTCCCCATCATTCTGATGCTCGGCTAGAATTCTCCGGGAAAAGGAACGCATCGTTCTCTATGTCGGAAACGGAGATTCGTTCGACTTGGCGTCTGCGCGCAAAGTATACCACAAAGTCGGCTTTCAGGGTTTCGATGCACAGCAGGTTGAAATTCAGGGGACCACCTTGGGTTACTGGTGATCATCCCCCTAGTCTACACTTCTCAACAGGTTGGGACAACTTTACATCTAACTCTTTCTTCAGATCACTTGCCTTCATACTTCATGTATAGTCTTGGTTCTCTGACAGTCGAATAAGGGGCTGTGTCCTACAGTAGTATGCATATCCGAACCTGGATTGTGTCAACCTGTCATGCCTTCTTTGATCCATCTCTCTCCAACAGCATTGTCCTCAGGATAAGCAGAAAGAAGCTCTGGACTTGGAAGTAACCTAGCTCTTTCGTTCGCTTGGACGAGTCCTTCAAAGTACCGACCTGCTTCAGGGGCATTCTCGAACAATTGACGATATGCGTAAGGCTTCAGTATCGTTGGCCTGATGTTTTCTTCTGCCACATCTAGGCTCGTATGTCACTATCAATCTCGTGAATCGTCGAGAGGACTCACATCGGACGGAACCACTTTGAGTAAAGATGTGATAAAAAGGTTGATGTCGCCCGCGAGGGAGTGAGTCGACACTCATCGAGGTTATCCACCCTTCAGAAGCCATGCAGGATGGCTGCAAGAGCATCGGTCCAACATTCATCAGCGTCGCGATGGAGAAACTCACCTCCCACCCGTATATATACCCTATGTATTCGTACTTGGCGTGTTTAAAGATCATCCCCACAAAGTGTTTAATGGGGACTGACAGCTTGGAACGTAGCGTCATAGAAGTTGCGGCCTCATCCTCGTCCTCGTGTGCTGCTTTGCAACTGTTCAGGAGCTGCTCCTGAATGGGTGGGCCAAGGCCTGGGGCTAAAGCATCGGTCAAGACGGAGAGGATATCTAACGGAAAGCGACCGATGTGCTTCATGATGTTCAAAAGGTATCTCCTGTCGTTCATGAAAATAAGATTCACGGTGAGCCCGACGTAGAATGCAGTATGAAGATCCCCTTCGGAAATACTCTCCATTGGTGGAAGGAACGAGAACGAGGCGAGAATGTTCCTCGACGCACGCACAACCATGGAAGCTGTGCTGGCCGGCTGAACGTAGTGTATGGCGGGCAAGGAGGAAATACCTGCATCCGTGAGTAAGCGAGGAATGTCCTCCTGAAGTGACAGTATAGCCCTGCTACGAGACCCAAAGACATCCACGATAATATCAGATACTGTGGGCTCGGGGGATGAGACGACAGCCAAGACCCTTGCAGGAAAATCGACGGGGGCAGCCCTTATTCCAAGGCGGCGAGCAAGACATACGAAAATGTATACTAGCGAAATAGGGATAGTATCCTTGTGCGTGGTCAGGAACCAATGCGGAAATCGTGTGTTAAAAGCGTTGAATCGAGAGTCTGTGATACCTTGTAATCAAGCACAATAATCAATCTGTCTGTAACGCACGTTCTGCGGCTCTAAATCCATGTTCCCAAAGGAAGTCGCAGATTGACGATGATATACGGCACAGTGCGACCTCGCTGTGATTAAACTCGACTGGAACAATTGGGAGGTTTTTGTCCGCAAGGTACGACCGACAGAAGTCACTAAGGATGTCAAGCAGAGATGAAATCTTCACAAGGTCATGTAATGAGTGTCGAGGAAGAATACAGTATGTTCATTGCTTACCTCCATCGGGGGGTGAGCAAAATATGACGAAAGACATGCGATTGCTGTTTCTAGTGTGTCCGCGTTGTTATTTTCTTCATTCCTTATCCCACACCATGTTCGCACCGCATGACTACGTGCTATAGTGCCCAACAAGCATCGTGCCCAGAAGCGGCGTGGAATAGCGTGAAGTGGCACCTCGTCTTCGTCGTTATCGTAGATACCACGGAAAGGTTCGGGAATAGGACATTGCGCTTCCGTAGCCAACACATTCCAGACGTCATATGAAAGTGTGGACGTTACCTCCCTTGCCCTCTCCAGTCGACCATCGCGTTCCATGATAATCTCGTCCAGGATCTTGGTGGCTCGTCGGTCAAGACGAACGCGCTCCATATAAAGTGCCTTCCAGTCATCGCCTAGCGCCTGTCTTCGCGCGAGCTCGTTTGCAGGGAGGCTGACCGTGTATCGTACGCGATAATGTGGTTCCCAGAGCGCAGCAATAGATGCCACACCCCGAAGAATGGAATTAGCATGGAGACACGCGGCCAGTGCCCTTGGGCCATCATCTGACAGAGGGGATATGGGAAGTTGCTTGAGAATCTGTACATAGACGTCGAAGGGTAGTTCTTTTAGCGCCATGGTGGTAGCAACCTGATGAATACGAGTGGCTCAGAACTGGCGGACGAGAGTCACGCTTCACACTACTCGAGTGTGTCAAACATGGTCAAGACTCGTTCGTGCCGGACTTGAGCTAATATTCGGACTAGGCTGTCGTCCCAAGCATAATAACTACACGTCCAGACTATTCCCTTTGCTAACTGCCGTTGTAACCTGAGCTCGAGGTCTTTTTTGGGGGATAACAAGGTCTTACACTGAATCAAGCACTATGGTACTCTCCTGTCGGAGCACTCTTCGCATTTGCTACAATGCTTTGCAGCTGTCATCGCTGCTCACCACGCGTTTCGTCGCCAGCACTACTCTATGGCCATGACAATCTATACCATGCATTGTATTGGCATCGAATAGTACGTCCCTTGCAGACCGTGACAGAGCAGAACGCACGCACATTTCTGGTGTAGAGGTCATCCGAACAGTCCAGCATGGAAACTAGAGTGAACTGGACGTTAGTAGAGCCTTGGGAAAGACAGAAGCCGCGCTGACTTGTGCACTTTTGCCAAAGGGTCACTCTTACACGTAGACCGATTGGTGTTCCAATACAGGTTGATCTACGCACTCACATACCAGCTCGGCTCATTCGACACATCACAAGGTGGCCTCTGGAAACCTCAGTCCTCGTCACGAACCGCCGAGACAAATATTTGTGAGTGAACAGAGGATGGCCAGTCAAACCGTGTAGGGATCGAAGGCTAACTTGAAATCTATCAGTCATTCACTTGCTGGTGCTGGAGAATTATGCAATGCTTCACAATCATTCAGAACGCTACCCTCCTGCAATCACAAGGTGTTTGTGTAGTCTGCTGTTTTTCAGTTCCCGGGTCTTGCAAAGCAGAAAGTGACATACATTATGAAGTTGGTAGAGGATCATGTCGACGATAACACCAAGCAACTACTCTGCTCATAGACTGTACAATTTTTAAGGTGAGTATAATCTTGCTCTACATGGACAATGGACACGCCTGACATGAGGACCAATTAAAACATTTGGTCGATGGGGATAGCACTTCGAATGTTGACCATGTTGAGAAGAGCGGAATTCACGGGCATTGGGACACCATATTGCTTCCCAAGACGAACAAGATACCCATTCAAAAAAGAGATTTCAGTTGGTCTACCTTTCCTTATATCAGACAGAGTAGACGAGATGTTTCCTCTTGTCAGTTGAGCGACTCGTTGAACTTCTTGTACCAACGCGTCAGCCTGGAGTTCATGCGGCATCCGGCCCAGAGGGGCTTTGCTCTTTTCAGCATCTGGGGCAAGCGAGGTAAGGAAGGCCTGAGTGTCAGCTTTTAGCTGTGCCTGGAAAGCGGCGGCGGCCTCTGTGCAAATACCCTGTAGCATTCGTCTGGATGCCTCGTCTCTGAACAGAGCACCATTTCGGCAACCCAGAATCGCAGTGAGTGGGTTCACTACGGCATTTACAACTAATTTCTTGCGCATCTCCAGTTGCACATCTGAGATTCGCCTCCATCTACAGCCTAACCCATCAAGCGAGGCAAGGACAGCAACCGTGTCCAGCAAATTGGAATACTGAGCATAAGATGCTTCATCTCGACGCGCTATATCATCGAGACTGAGTTCTCGTTCGTGTTGCGGCTTACACTCTTCTGACAGCGACGCTTCAAAGTCCCGTCCGCGACTGTCTGGAATGATACCGAACTCGATGTTGCCGACACCTGCGTGTACGACGTGAAGCGGTGACTTGAGCCATGCACCATGGGTGTTTGAAGTTAAGATAAAGTGAGGTCTGCTTTCGGGGTTGCGAAAAAGTTTTTGCACGAGGTCTTCGTAGATGCCCATTCCGTTCTGAAGAAGCACGATCGTGCTTCTTGGTGTTAAACGGGGGAGCATACGAGAAATAGCATTCGTGGTGTTCTGGGCCTTGGTCGTGACAAAGAGTATTTCAATGGGATCCGTCCTCAAGTGCCCAAGAGGTGGTGAGTAGCGTTTGGCCTCATCCCTGGCGAGAGTGGGGTCGAAAGGTATCCCGACACCAGAGCGATCCCCCTGCTCGAAAACCTCCATGTCATACCCGTCGCTGGTCTGCACTATGCCCTGGTTCTCCACAGATATTGTACCACCAAGGCAGGCGGCAGTTCGTGCCTGGCTCAGAGACTTGTGTATAAGCGTGATGGAATGTGGGCGTGGGAGTGCTGTCCGGAGATGATGGGCAAGCAGGGAGCCAATGGGTCCGATTCCAAGGATATAGCAGCGCATGCCAATGAGATGGATGGATGGTCCTGGCGGTGACGAGTAAGTAGTGGAAGCTAGACCCGCTTTGTGGTGGCGTACAAACTCCAAAAGGCTCGCTAGCCACGGCGACGGCTCAGAGCATCAGTCTATATTCAGAAGGTCATGAGGACAGCGAGTCCCACAGCACGGACAATAGAAAAGAAAAAGCCCATCCTTCTTATTCAACCACCATCACCAGTACAATGGCCTCTGTCGTGCTCAAGCGAACCGGGCAAAAGGCATGCATCCCACCTCGGATATGCTCATCTGATCCCTGATCGATACATTGTAGATGCCCTTGATTGGGTATGTCTCCTCATCTTTTGTAGGACCGTTGTATTTAGCTCTTCCTGCCCCCACTCAAGGTTTGGTCTCTGGAAGGTAACTTTGTCCCCATGAAACTCCTGCTCGTGCTTAATTCCTTGACACAGGTTACCAGATCTACATGTGCGGACGTGAGTCTTTGCCGATATAGAATGTCACTACTGCCTGATCTTCATCCAAGACGGTTTATAGTGCTATCAAGGCTGGCTATCGTCTTCTCGATGGTGCCGGTGACTATGGGAACGAAAGAGAAGCAGGCGAGGGTGTCCGCCGGGCAATCGCAGATGGTCTCGTGAAGCGTGAAGACCTCTGTGAGTTACATGTTCTCATGCATTAGGTTCAGCTAACCTTGCTTTCTCAGTCATCACTTCCAAGGCGAGCTAGACTATCAGCCTGATTAATTTAGACTGATGGTGACATCACAGCTCTGGAACACCTTTCACGCTCACGACCACGTAAGACTCTTCCTCTACGATGACACACTTTTTAATCAAGTGACAGGTGAAACAAGTTACAAGGAAACAACTTGAGCTTTGGGGTATTGATTATTTCGACCTCTTTCTTGTCCATTTCCCTATCTCCCTGCAATATGTTGATCCTGACCACCGTTACCCTCCCGAGTGGTTTGGTGATGACGGCAATGTCCATCTTCGTAGGTTTTTTTCTATATCCTTTCCACGTTTGAGTTCACGAAGCAGAAAATACCCCATTGTCGGAGACATGGGGAGCTATGGAGGAACTGGTTGACGAAAAATTGGTGAAGAACATTGGCTTGAGGTATGTGGCTGGCTTTCCGGGGATTGCGGTTACCTCATTTTGATCAGCAACTGCCAAGGATCTCTTATCCTTGATGTGCTCCGATATGCCAAATACGAGCCGCAGGTGCTCCAAGTCGAGTTGCACCCCTACTTAACCCAGGAAGGTCTTGTCAAGCTCTGCAAGACACTCGGAATCGCTGTGACAGCATACTCCTCCTTCGGGCCCCAGAGTTATCTCGAGCTTGGCATGGGCAAGAACTCAGCTTCTCTGCTCGAGCAGGATCTTGTCACAAACATCGCCACGACTCACAAGAAGAGTACGTTACTTTGTACTTTTGCATCCTGTGCTCATGATTTATGATCCTTGTGTCACACAGCAACTGCCCAGATCTTGCTGCGATGGGCAACTCAGCGTGGCATCGCCGTCATTCCGAAGAGTAACAACCAAACAAGACTGGCTGTCAACCTGCAGTGCAATGACTTCGACCTCTCGGACGCCGAAATTGCGAGTATAAGCGCATTGAACATCAACTATAGGGCGAGTACGACTTGGTCGGTGGTGTATCGCGCTCATATATCACTGCACAGCTCAACGATCCCGCGGATATCGACCCTCGTTTGGCTATTTTTGTTTGAAAAGACACGAGTAGTGTAGGATAGATGCTTATACGATATGAATCATTTCCAGTTGCAGGCGCAGCTACTACGCAGTCGAGCCGCAGCATGTCGGAGTTTGAAACGAGTGATAGATTAGGTCGACGTAGACGACCTCCTTGTCCCCGACCCAGTATCTCAACCTGCATGGCGGTCCAGTTCAAGCTAGTCAAGACAAACGGTTTAACTCGTCGCATCACTTTCGTGACGCGGCCAACATGGTCCATTCTCTCCGCCAGAATCGCCGAGCTTTACAACATTTTGACCCACAATGTTGGGGTATCCTATGTCGACTCTGAGGGCGATGAAGTGACTCTTAGTTCCGACGAGGAGCTCCAGGACTTTTACACATCAGTCCCTGCCGACGATGGCGTCATCAAGCTCGCCGTCCATGATCTCAGCAGCCTTCGGGCTGCTCATACGTCATCTCATTCGCTCCCTAGCGCTCTGCCACAGCAGTCCAACTTCCGCAACACTTTTGGTGGTCACGAAGTGTTGCCCATAGTTTTCGACGCAGAGGATGAATGGCAGCGTTTGCCTGGAAGCTTGGGGAGTCTTTTTCTTTCTAGGGATGCCCCTGAAAGCCCTCATGCCTTTGTCGAGGTCCTGGAGAGTGACGTCAGCCTTTCCAAGTCCGAGGCAGTTGACTCTGGGGGTGGAGGTGTATCCTGTTCCGATCTTACCTTCACCCTAGCGGACCTCCAGAACAAGAGCAAAGGCAAGGGACGTGCCGCCACCGTGGAAGACGACATCTCGTCTGCTAGCTCTGTCATCGGCAACGAGACACCAGCCAAGCCTCCCGTTCATGTGTTCGACGTGAACTCTGAGGATGTATCCGGGTTCTCTACTAGATCCACTGTCCAGCTCCCCAAGAGCGGGGCTGCTACTCCGGCACAGGCGCAGAGCACCCCCGTAATCACTGAACAGCCGCTCAAAGCCAACGAATCTACCTCTATTGGAGAGCAAAAGACGGGGCTTGTTGACGACGATCCCCCCCTTCCATCCCTACCTGATCCAGATCACGTTCCCCCTTCTCTTGTACATGATCTTGCCACGCTCTTGTCTACCATCTCCACTGTCATAGCGACTCATCCTGAGTTGTCCGAACGCCTTCGTAATATTGTCATCAACGCCACAAATGGCACTTATTGGACTGCTCACCGTGATGCTATTTCACGCGCTGCAGAGAATATCCACAGAACTGCTGTACAGGAGACGGGTAGGAGCCTTGAAGAGCTTCGCCGCGTCACTGAACAAGAGGCCGGTGCACGGGTTACGGAAGCACTTGGCGGAATTTTTCGCACAATCGGTGAATTTGCTCAAGATGGCCTGGAGAACCCTGCCTCGCAAGCGTCTGAGAATGCTGCTCGTAATGCAATGACGCCCGACCCTGCGAGACCACTTCCGTTACCAACCCAGCCTAGATTTCCTCACTTGCCTCCTCATCCACGTCGTAACCATCACTCGTGGTTTAGTCAATCACCTTTTGCTCATCCAGGTAGACCATTTTGGAGTGGGTTAGCACCACCCCCGCCCCCGCCTCCGCCTCCGCCGCCACCTCCTATTGCTCCTCGATGCTGGCCTTGCCCTCCCCCTTCTCACCTTTGGGCTCGTGACCCTGAACAGCCAGAGTTTACCGTCAATAACCAGGATGCAAGGGCTGCTGCGGCAGAGATGCTTGCGACAGCTGCGGAAGCCCGAGTGCGTGCGGCTGCAGAGCGTACCCAAACCACTGCTGTTCAATCGTCACCAACGTCCAAAGTCACCCCTGAGGAGCTTCGTGCTGAGGTCGAAAAAGCGAAAGCAGACTACAAGGCACGTAAAGAAAGGTACCGTCAAGCTAAGGCCATCCGGAAAATGGCGGAGCAGAGACGCCTTGACAAGGCGTCTGCGACTGAGAGGTTGGCTCAGTACTCAACTTGCTTTTCAAGTCACTGACCATTGTTCGTTCAGTCTTTCCCGACAAACTTCTGGTAATCCGACACAAGCTACACCAGATAACAACGGGCCTATCAATGACCCCAGCCCGATCTTGGGGAATCAGGTTCCCGGGTCTGCTGCAGCTGCAGCTGCCTCGGAGGTCCACATTGTCAGCAACGCACGTGGACCTTACCCCCAACTAGAAATGTTTAGCGTTCCTAGGCGCAGTCATATCATGGGTCATATGCACCGGGGGTTAGTTCACGAGAGCAAAGAGAATCGTCCTTTGAATCGAATTATGAGGAAGTTGTCAGATGTACGTGTTGTCTGTCTGTGACCTGCGGTGTAACTAACGCTTGGTGTTGCAGATGGGCTTTAAAGAAGGTACCTACCCCAATCTGACCGGAAAAGTGATGGACCAACTGCTCGCGCATCCACCTGTCAGCAAAGATGCTGAAGAAGATATTGTCACCAATCTAATCGAGGAGCTCATTCCGAGCGGTGGTAACACACATGCGGGTGGATCTGGAGGGATTCCAGGGGCTTGGCATTAAGGTACTCTATGTTATTTATTGTGAATGTCGTTGCTATCTGTACGATATTGGCGAACTGGAAATCAATGAGATGTTTGCGTCCCGAGACTTGGTACGAGGACAGTGAGGACTGAGCACCCCACGTGATTACAACCCCTGAAGACAATAACATTTCCATCTGACGTTGGTTGACATGGAGGACTACGCTCTACAATGGACGGCGTCGAAAGCGTCGTGAAAGCAAGCTCGCGACGGTTGTCGACACAAAGATGACATGTCCACGGTGAGTCGCCTGACAACGGTCATGATCTCATCCACCGAATACCTGCATTGTTTGCAAAGGTAGTGGACAAAGCAAGTGCACACTGCGCTTATAGGCCCGCACAAAGCAGCGACGATTTTTATCCTTGACATCGGAGGACCTTAACAAAGCAGCCTCCGCCGGATCCTGGCCACCCAAGAACTACAAGTCCGTCGTTTCACCTGCAAATATCGAGTGACGTATCGGTCATGGTAGTCGCGAACCGGACACATCAAGAATCCTTCGTTCGACGCCGATTCAATACGCCCTGGCCGCACTTTTCAAGACAAGCTCACCGGTGAGGTTGATCATGGCGTTGCGTTGAACTGAAATACGAGGAATTGTGAGACTCTTGTTTATCACAATCGACACGACCATACCTCTGTCAAACATCTGTCAGATCTTTTTACCCACACCCTACTACCGTTCGGATAGCCCAGTTCTTACTTCACTATTGTCTTGCACCCCAGGATCGGACTGCTGACGGGGAGACATTCAGATTCGGGATTTGGTACACACGGATCAAGTCATAAACTCCTAGGGTACGTGAGCTTGCTTGGTCAGTATTCACAGACATCCAGCTCGCTGCGATGGCGTACTGGAGTCGATAAACGCGTTGGATAACGCATTCTTCCGATGCTTTTCGCGACTTTCGTTGCTTTCACAATCCTTTCTGTCCGGGCACTGCCTCCACCATCGGGACCGGCTCTTGTGCATTGTCGCCTTTCAGGTCCTTGCACTTTTCGAATCTGCTCGCTGTGGATTTCCCATGCCAACCACCACTGATTGAGCAGCAACGACTTCCCCCGCCCCTGTGCCGTGTCGGTATGCTCGCTTGCGTCCGCTCGGCCCAACACGATTCTGTATGGGGATTCTAGAGTCGATCTGGATGCCATGATATAGCCATGGAGCTGCGCTGCTTGCGTGGTTGGAGAAAATTGACAAGCTCGTTGTCGGGTGGCGGTCAGTGATCCAAAGCAGCTGGTAGCTAGCTGGGAGGCAAGGGATGCATTGGAACTAGGCTGGTTTCCCAGCCAACAAATAAAGGATATGGAATTACAGCGCCCACAAGGACAAACAAGCACGCTTTGGCGTGCCACCTATCGATCACAAATGATCACAAGAGTCCAAGCTACCTTTGTGGTCTTTGCCTATAAAGCTCCCCAACCCACCACCACCTCTTCTCATCCCCACCTACCCACTTTCTCAGAGGTCTGTCCATACCACCCTCGCGCACCCATTTCTGATCGCCACACAGTACTAGCACGTCATGTCCACTGACCAACCGCCCACAAAACCCCCTGACCCCGCTCCTCAGCAGTCCCAAGTACAGCTTTCTCCCACTCCCGGATCAAGGGGCTATGCGATACTTCAGCAACGGATCATGAAAGATACCCTTGCAGCCATGCCTGGTCCCACTCCGTGGAAGTGGGTGATGCGGCCAGAGACGAGAGAGCTCCTCGAAAAATGGTCGCGGATGATAGCGTATGGTGAGGCCCAAATCGCTAGACTGGGTCCTCGAGTCAATTTTGGCATTCTCCATACAACCCTTCAACTCCAGTTCAATCGAACCCTCGTATACTGGCGCTTGTTCCGTCTCAGGGATCTTCCACCGGAAATCATTTCCAACATCTTTCACCTCATCGTATGGTCCGCAAACCATCCCTTGGAAGGTGTAAGGCAGCGCTTACGCCTCACGTGGGTTTGCAAATCCTGGCGTCG